>JASFAX010002985.1:0-43992 GCA_030737875.1 Allium sativum | reverse complement strand
CAGTCGATTAAAATCCACTGAAATGGTCAAAACACGCTTTCCTATGCCACGCTCACATATTGATTCGAAAAATTATGAAATTTGAAACCTAGCAATAACTTGACACTGCGGATCCAACAAAAGTGGTTTCGTCGAAATCCGAGGTCATTTGCAAAATGTCCATTTTTAAGGGCCTGAATTCCATAGCGACTATTCAGAATTTTCAACTGGACATATCTTTTGATTTATAAAGTGAAATCTCAGTTTGTTAACTTCGTTGGAAATATATTATCAATTAGATCCTAATGTTTTTGGTTTCACTAAAATCCGGATTGTTTTGCACTCGGTACATTCAATTGAAGTTTGAAATCGAATTATCGAACTACCGCGCCATTTTCAATTCTATTTATAATTATATATAAATATTTATATTCTAACGACGACGCGTATAATATATACGTTCGAATTCTATTCAAAATAAATTTCACGTCGATATTATTTAAAATAATCTATTTTAAATAATCAAAATTCGCTAAAATTGCCAAAATAAAAATTTCAAACTGGCTCGCATTTTCGGGTTATTACAATCTCCCCCACTTTAAACTTTTCGTCCCCGAAAAGGAATAAAGTCGAAAGTGGTTTGATCAATAAGCTCTACATTCGGTCTGGCTTCCATTCTCCAACTTTTCAGTTTCTGAGAATTTTCAAAAATTTCAAAAATTTGGCTAACACCCTAAATTTTCGAAAAATTTCGCCATAACCTCCCCTGCACCGGGAGCATCGGGGAATTTCAAATAGCTTCCCCGGTCCTTCAGATCTCAAAAAGAAAAAGAAAAAGCCAAGCGGCTAGCCAATAGGCTCACAAAATCATCATCACCCAAACAAAACAGGAAATTATGTAGTAAACATGTACCTATTTGTCGGGCAAACAAATTTTATTATCTGCTCTAGCCTCCTTGCTATGACCTGTTCAAAAGATATACATGTATGCAAGCAAATGCGACCAATTTTCAATACAATTCAATATTTGATTATATTAGGCAAAATGGTTGAAAATTAGCAAACAAATAAACAAACAACACAAACATCAATCAATTAGTGGATTAGAGTTTCAAATTCATAAATTTTTGATATATATACAGAAAATCTTGTTTTTGATGCCAATTCACAACAATAAATCTATCTATATAAGTTTTGGTTCTCACACCAGTCTAATGGAAATATATAGAAAATCACACCTTCGAAATTCGAATATGAATACTGATGATGATGCACCATCATCAGAATCATCCCCGGATATCTAGAATGTGATTCTATATCTACCCAGTATATTAAAACTTCGAATATACGTTCATGACGCGTATACGCGAAATCTTTATATAATGGATTGCCCATATTCAAAATAAATATTCAAATACGTACAAAGCGATTTAAATTTTAAAACAAAATTGTTTTCATTTGAAAAATATACTCTTCACACTCGTTCTAGGATACTACTGATCCTATCTCTAACGAGTAATTCTAATTGGATATTGCTAATCCAATATCTGATGAATTCTTTCGTATGGTTCCAATGTGTCTTGTTCTCGAGCTCTGTAAACCAAAGCTCTGATACCAACTGACACGACCCGAACTTCCCCGGGAAGGAAAGCACGGATAGCATTGAGAACAACACACAAAAGGACGCAGACGGAAGAACATTTCATTGTTATTACAACAATTCCATCAGATACAAGAATATACAGAGTATAATTGAATAAATTACATTCAACAAACATCAGAGATTACAATAAATTACATAGCAGCGGAAAAATATACAAAACACTACTAGAAGTGATAAACGGATACAGAGCTTTCCGAGCATCGTTCCAGCTGTTAATCAGGACCCTGTGAATATAAATATGCAAAACCAAAACTACTAGCTGCCCGTGTGTAAAATAGGGGCACCCAGAGTTTAGGTTAAAACAATAAACTCCAGGTCAGTCATGTGACTGGTGTGAGAACTAAAACAGTTATTAATCTTTATTTTTAAAGTTAGGTAAATCAAGGGACCACGCCGTATAACACGGAACGGGTTTCCTCCCAAGAATACCAGTGCATAAAACAAATAGCGCAATGCTAAATAAAGAAAAATGAAGCTGTTATAAGACCCAGGTCCCATCACACAATGCAACGCAAGCCGGGGGATAGGGTTTTTACCTTATAACAGCCAAAGCATGCTTGATACGTTTAAAACACATTATTTGATACTATAATAGGTGTATAGTGTCAAAACAATTTCAAATCATAAATATCAATCATAGGCGGCATGGGTACCATCTATCATGTCGCCATACTAGTTCTACAATTAAAACCGCAATACACGTATTGGAAATTGGATTTCCGTCATGAGTCGAGGCAAGGGGCAAGCTCCTCTCCGCGTTCGAGACACTCTAGCAAATGCCTCAGGACCCCACTATGATCCTTGGAATCGGCTGGGCCGGTCCTCTCTTACTTTTGAGGATTGGCAATTCCTGAACACACGTTTCCCGGTCCTTACAGACCTATATCCGAGGCTCCTCGTATCCAACAACCACACAGGTGAAAAGTATATAAATGTCAGGGCTGATAGGTCACTGACACCACCCTAGCTAGAAAGAAACGCCGTGCTCTCCCAGCGGTCCGTCTCCCGTTTTTGACTCATACCGAGGTGTGAGGCTCGCGAATTCACGTTATACACAAAGCTACGCCACACAGGCCGTGCTTTGATCATCAACCACAAGACTTTGCTTTTCAACAGAAGCCCTGACCAATTGCCACTTACGCATGCCACATTAGCAATTCACTCCATGCGACTGATGTCCATCGATATACAACCTCTAAGCTCGTATGTCTCAGAGAAGGGCGTTAAGCAAGAGAATAAATTCTCCGCCGCCAAACAGATGTATATTTAATAGAGATCAATAAACATAGAATAAAATCCAATGTCAGACACACAATCCATTTACAATTTCGTTCTGGGTCTGAACGAAACCGGAGGCACTTTCCTCGCATATCCATCGATCTCCAAGTACGTCTGGACGATCACCGACTGTTTCCCTCATCTTGGGTGTACAGCCCAATCAAGATCATCAGTAATCACCCAAACGATGTGAAGACTTCCGGTCTTCAACCACCGTCTTCATCTTCGACATCTCGTCGAATCGGTTATTCAGAATGGGTATAACCCGGCCTTTCTGAATAACCCACGTATATAATTAACAAATGTTACACAAACACAACAAACGCCTCATTCCAATTCAGAATATTCTTTTATTCACAAAATCACATTCTTAGGGAAAGGTTCCCATTAATTTTATCAAAGATAAATTCTTCTAAATTTATTCTTCAATCCTCCTTTGGATATCATTTCTAACTAGTCGGGATTAACGAACCACACCGAAGTAATTATTTATTTTATTTCCCAATCCCAACCTATATATCCCATGGAGCAAAACTGGTGATACTCCATATCTAACACCACGGTGTTATCGGTAAAATTAATTACCATTTCACGTTCAAATCTAATTAAAGATTTAACTATCGCTTTGGAGCAAAACTGGTGGTACTCCATTCTCGATCACTTTTCAGATTTGATAATCTAAATTATCAATTCACATTTCAATCTAATTAAAGATTCATTAAAACTCCATTTAGTTTTAATCTTTTCAAAAATCAACATCTTGCCTTTAACTGGGTTAAAGAACCAATGTCATCTAAAACACGATCCACGATAAACCCAAATCACATTTGATATTAAATACAAGGCTCTGAATAGAAAATATATCGGCTTATATTCAATATCAAATTCCGAAACCAACAAATATCGTATTGGAAATAACGATATAAAATATCTTTCAAATCCCCCTAACAATATTTGTATAGTCACGAAATCCAACTTCGAAATATCCCGAAGATAATTTCGATTCAGCTCCAGTCCAATTCACGTATTGGAAATTATCGATTATTTTCAAAATCACTTTCAAATTCAATTTATTTATTTTAAAAATAAATTGGTTTCAATTCTAGTTCAAAACTAGATCATTTCGATAAAAATCTATTTTTACCTATTCAAATGTGGAATTTTCCAGCCCAATTCTTTCCAATTCACATATTATAATTTTACACAAATTATAGATATTTTTAATAATTTTATCAAGGCCCGTACAGTCGATTTCCATCAACGGCCATCGAACTGCACTTACAGCGACCTTTTCTGAAATTGATTTGGACATAATTCCAAATCCAACCGTTAGATTTCAAATTTCTAATATTCATTGGAAAGTTCTTTTCGATACGAACCCAACGGTTCCGGTTTTAGGAGAATCCGACGGTCGGATCTCCCGCAATGTCCGCTTGAAATAAATGGTCGAAATTCACGAACTACCGCGGCGCGGCGCGTTCTATTCAGGCCATTATATTATATATATAATATATATAATATATATTTCGTCGATTTCTATTTAAAACAAATTTTATAAATCGTTTTAAAATTGTTTCAAAAGCAATTTCAACTTTCTTTTCAATTCAAATCAAAATTGAATTCTTCTTTATAAATTCGTTTTAAAATTCATTTCTATTCAATTCAAATTTTAATTCAATTTGAATTCATTTCAATTCACTTTCAATTCAATTTGAATTCGTTTTCAATTCAATTCATTTCGAAATCGTTTTCAATTCAATTCATTTCGAAATCGTTTTCAATTCAATTCATTTCGAAATCGTTTTCAATTCAATTCATTTCGAAATCGTTTTCAATTCAATTCATTTTCGATTTTATTCGAATTCAAATTCACTTCATTTCGAAATCGTTTTCAATTCAATTCATTTCGAAATCGTTTTCAATTCAATTCATTTCGAAATCGTTTTCAATTCAATTCATTTTGATTTTATTCGAATTCAAACTCACTTTCTATTCAATTCATTTCGAAATCGTTTTCAATTCAATTCATTTCGATTTTATTCGAATTCAAACTCACTTTCTATTCAATTCGAATCGAATTCATTTTCTATTCGATTCGAATTCATTTCAAATTGATTCAATAAAATTTCCATTTGAATTTTTAATCTAATTCAATTTGAATTTCCTTTCAAAATATTAAATTTTGAAATCACTTTTCAACATTCATTATACAACGAATAAAATCGATATGAATATCGTTCGCGTCAAAATAACGCATCTCTAATCAACACGGCTTTATATTTTTCAATAAATTCGTTATTCTATTCAACAAATGAATATTTATTTCATTCAACACATGAATTTTCCTTTATAATATTCATTATTTTCCCGATTGGAATGAGGCCCAATCAATCACCATATAACGTTAATTATATGGATTCCATACAACACATGTATATAATAGCATTAATAAACAATCAACCATCAACCAAAGTGCACTACACTGTATGAGCATCAAATATAGATATCTGACGCTTATAACAGTCTGTCAATCGACCGATCGACATATTTAATCAATCAGGATGAGTGAACATCAAATTTCATCCCAACACCCGTGTGGGGTTTCAAACAATCAAACACAGATTTTATTTGTGCAGTTGGGCGACGTGTAAAATTTATCGACCCAATCGATATCAGTCAAATCAGTGTATATAAACAAATCGGCCGATTTGTTTATAAATATTCATTTATCCATTTTTACGTTAAAAATTATATTTTTAACGATCAAACTATTTTATTTTAACACTTGAATTTCTATTCAGTTCATTTATTCAATAAATGATTATTTTTATTTTTCTAACATTTTTTTAGAAAATTTCGGCGGCATAACGGCACGATACTAGAAACGGGACGAGGCCTAGCCTTATCCCCGGTCTAGTGAAGGCCCACGCCATTCACACATCAATCAAATCAATTTCAATTCACCAAATAATTCAATTCAAACCACTTACCTAACCAACTACACAATCAAACAATTTAACAAACAAGCCATCCATGGTCTGTGGATGACGGGTGTCGGGTGCTACTAAGCACCGTCTGCATCCTAGTATATATATATAACTAGAAAAGAAATTTACAGTGAGAAGTTCTCACCGAAAGCTATCCAATCATCTTGACTCTTCTTCTCGCCTTTTTATCGTCTTCTTGTGCCCGTAGCCACTACATATATAAAAATCACACATTTTTATATTTTGTTGTCTTTGAAATAAAAATCACATTTTTATTTATTCACTTTCCATTTAAAAATCATATTTTTATATTTGCTTCATACATTTAAAAATCGAATTTTTACTTCGTTATACTTTATATAAAAATCGAATTTTTACTTCGAAGTTCCATATATAAAAATCACACCTTTTCTATTTTTAAAATCTAATCTTTTCTATTTTAAAAATATCGTCTTTTCACTTTTAAAAATATCGTCTTTAATATGTCTATCATGTAAAAATTATATTTCCACATCTTCTACATGGTAAAGATCATATTTTTAATATTTTAAAAATATAAAAATCATATTTTATTACTTTAAAAATATAAAGATCATATTTCTAAGCTTTCTACAATATAAAAGATTATATTTTTAACCTTTTTATAAGTTAAAAACCGAATTTAAAAAAAAATAAAAATCTTCTCTTCCTTATAAATAAAAATCGAAACTTTCCTTAATAAAAATCAGTTTTTAAAATAAGTAAAAAAATCAGTTTTTAAAATAAGTAAAAAAATCAGTTTTTAAAATAAGTAAAAAAAATCAAAACAGTTTACTTACAGAGGGGGGGGGGGTCTTCAGTCGGCGGAGGCTGAAGAGGAGAGGGCGACGCGAGTTGGAAGAGGAGGAGAGGAGCGCGGGGGTCGGAGGAGGGGACAGGAGTATCGGCGGTGCTCCTTTGGCCGAGGTTGGAGGATTTCGGGGTGGTTTGGGTATGGGCGTCGACTGCGAAGGAAGAAGGGAAGGAGAGGGAGGAAGAGGGCATCGCGAGGTCAGGGGGAAGAGGGGGTGGCCCACCAGGCCGCGGCGGCGTCGATCTTCTAGGGGGGGCGCGATGCGGCGGCGGCTTCCCCCCCCCCCCCCCCCGTCGCCCTCGTCTCCCTTCTTTTTTTTTTGTTTTGGAATTCGATTCTGAAAATAAATTGGGGGGGGGCTGGAGGTATAGGAGGGAAGAAACCTTTTTTTTTATTTTTTTTATTTAATTCGAAAAAGTTGATTTTTACATACGAACTCGAAACGAGGCCCACCGCCTGTCGTCCATAGCGTTTCACCCCCATTCTGAACACAATGGGATATGTATCGCAAGTTGATTCGATCGTTTGAATTAGTTTCCGTTGAATTTACATTTAAATCACTATATTGAATTTTAAACGTATTTTTCAAATTACCGGGGTCACATACTAACTAGAAAAATTCCAGAAAAATATTTTCTTGCTTCGTATTGACAATACGGTCCTAACAAAACTAGTTTCATCGAATTCTCAGACCGTTTGAAAAATGGCCAATTTCCAGTCGATTAAAATCCACTGAAATGGTCAAAACACGCTTTCCAATGCCACGCTCACATATTGATTCGAAAAATTATGAAATTTGAAACCTAGCAATAACTTGACACTGCGGATCCAACAAAAGTGGTTTCGTCGAAATCCGAGGTCATTTGCAAAATGTCCATTTTTAAGGGCCTGAATTCCATAGCGACTATTCAGAATTTTCAACTGGACATATCTTTTGATTTATAAAGTGAAATCTCAGTTTGTTAACTTCGTTGGAAAGATATTATCAATTAGATCCTAATGTTTTTGGTTTCACTAAAATCCGGATTGTTTTGCACTCGGTACATTCAATTGAAGTTTGAAATCGAATTATCGAACTACCGCGCCGTTTTCAATTCTATTTATAATTATATATAAATATTTATATTCTAACGACGACGCGTATAATATATACGTTCGAATTCTATTCAAAATAAATTTCACGTCGATATTATTTAAAATAATCTATTTTAAATAATCAAAATTCGCTAAAATTGCCAAAATAAAAATTTCAAACTGGCTCGCATTTTCGGGTTATTACATTATATTTCGAAATTTGCCTGGATGTCGTTCTAATTTTGAAAGCTTTTAGGGATGTTTCCCTTATTTTAACTATCTATAACCACTTTCCTTATTAATTCTTCATATACAAAAGACTATATATTATCAAGGAGAAGATTATAGGAAGGGTGTACTATAAAGTGACATATATGTGTTATTAAGAATACAAATAGTCAATTAAACTTTTATACTAGTAAAATCCCTGTTCCGCTGCTCAAGCACGTCAAAATCCTCTTCGGCTGCTGAGGTGAAATCCTGTTCTGGTGCTCAGGCCCTATTCTACAGCTCAGGTATTGTAATACTTATTCCTACGAGTTAAATGAGGGTTGTTATTTAGTCGAAATTCCAAAAGAAGTTTAGAATTGGACATAGGACAGTGCTCCGAACCAATATAAAGATCCATGGTGTTATTTATTCTTATATACTATATCTTCCACACTTAAGTTTATTGCACGTAATTCCATATTACTTGACCCTACTCGACTTTTAGAGAAACGGAAGAGGTAAGTAGCATAATGGAGTCTTTAGATCGGCCCTACGAGCAAACATACCGATCCATATTCTTATAGGCATATCGTCATAGATCAAGCAATTCACACTGGTTTGAATCGAACCAGTCAGGCCGACTAAGATCACAGAAGGGTTGATCTGTAACGTCTGGTACTATAGACCGCTTAAGATCTGAATATTTAAATTAGTCTATATATTGAATTCAGAATATAAATGGAATTTTATATTAATTAAATCAAATTTTTAACGTATAATTATATATTAATATAATATCGAGATTTAAATTCATATTAGTTTATTTTGAAAGTTGTATGAATTCAGTTTGAAAATATATATGATAATGAGAATTTATTTTCAGTAGAATTATTCATATTTGAGTCAATATATATTAATCGAATTTAATGTTAAATCATCAATTTAATTTAATATCGTCTGTATATGGTCGAATTAGACCGTGGAAACTGTTCCAGTGTGTTCAGAATGGTGGTAGAACCCTAGGAATGTCGCTCGTTGCGCTCAAATAAGGGTTCAGAATTGTAGGGTAATTTAAAGTGAATCGCACCAGTTAAATAAATGAAATTTAAATAAAATATGTATAATAGAGGACGACCTATATATCTTAAAGCAGCTACTCTGTATGCTACAGCTCGTCGTCTCTTTTCATTTCAGTGTCTTCTCTCTTCACTTTCACATCCGAGTACGAATCCTTCTCCACAAAGCTTCACTGCAAGCCTATTCTATCTGTAAAGCTACTGCGTCTTTTCACTTCATTTTCTTTTGCAATTCAGTACCTTCTCTTTGAAGCCTCACAAATGGTACACTGCAAAGCCATCGTCTTCTCCTTTCAAATTTCACATCGCAATATTTCCTTCCCCAAAAAGCTTCAGAAATGGTACGCACCTATCCTACCTACGAGCTATCTGATTCAACGTCATTCATATCCTCCTCTCGTTCACCTATAAATTCCCTCTCGCACTCGTTGGTTTCTAATCCAAACTCAATTCTTTCTCTTCGTTCTTTTTTCTTACTCAGCAAAAACCGAAAATTTCTCCCATCGATTTAAAAAAAAAGGAGAAAAAGGGGGATTGAATCAAATCGAATTGGGGTGCCATGGTTTAGGCTGTCGCTGTCACGAGTTTGCAAAAGGGTTTCAGATCTTGGTTAGGGGATGTGATTGGAAGAGGAGACATCGGTTTCAGGGCAGCTGAGATATGGTGGAGGTCGAAGGAGTTGAGGATGGACTGGCCAGTGCAATTTTGAATGAATATGGTTTGCTTGGAAACCATGCAGAGCGGTTTCCTGAGCTGTGTTGAGGTATGTGAGTAGGAATGGGGATCGCAATGTCTGGTTTGTTGAACCGGAGGGAACGACAACGGTATTGGGAGTCAAACTGGGTTATTGGGGGGAGCTCGATACTGAAGGTATGTATGACTGGGTTAAATCTTAGAGAAAGAGGAGCTCAAAATGACAGTACAGGGGGACCGTAAATGGAGTTGTTCAATCCTTGTTGCGTTACAGTGAACGTGAGACGCTAAGTTCAAACAACGATAAACTGGAATTTGGTCTGTGCATGTTTGAGGATTGAGCTTGGAAAGTGGCTTTGACAGTGAATATAAGGTGATGGGAAATGAATGGAGATCGACCGTGACATGTTCAACGATTTGTTTAAGTGGTATGGAGCTGTTAAAGATTATTAGTAGTTGATCGAGTTAGTGCAAAGCAGTAGGTAAACATTTTTACCAAATTTAAAATACATAGAAAATTGATTTATTTATTAGTCGTTAAAAGAAATAAAAATAGTTAATCGTTAAATAAAAATTTAATTACCTTAGGTGCTAAATAAATTATTCGAGACGGGTCGAGTACACGAGTAGCTGGGATGACATGGGATTTTAAACTGGATATTCAGCACGGGAATCGAGGTGAGTTAAACTCACTTAGTTAATTATTTGAACTGTTTTTAATAGTTCAAAATTTTGTTTTATTTCTTGGTTGCTAAATTGATTGATATAAAGTGATAATATATTATAATAATAATATATAAAAATAATATTGGTGATTGGAAAATTCCAGCAGTATCGTTAGCGGATGCCCGCAGTACCATTAGCGGATGATTTCCCTATGCGCCCCACAATATATATAGTGGATGACCTTCTATACCGCGATATTCTGCCTCGAAGCAGGATGGGTATTATTATTGTTGACTAACATCTGTGGATGCAGGAAAAACAGGTTGGAGGGATCCAATAGGATTCCTCAACATTTATTTATTTATTTATTTCCATATATATATATGCTGCTCGATCACCTGTGATAATGTATGACATGTGTGGGTGTGTGATAACATTTAACCTTGACTTTTGATGTTCTTGAGTGTCAATATATGTACATATATATGGGTTTTGAAATAAAATTTAAATAAATAAAAATATTTAAAGAATGATTTATTTTTCAAATAGAAATGTTATTTGGAACCGAATTATAAATGGAATTGAACAGTAAAGTTTTGTTTTAACAAATAAAACAAGAAGTTTATTTTATAAGCAACATTTATAAATAAGTGAAATAATTATTATGATTAAAGAATTCAGAAAATATAATATAGGTATAAATTTGGAAGATATGTGGGAATTGGGTTAAAAATCGATATTTAAATAGATTTGAATTTTTCAATTACAAATGGAATTTATTGGCACGGTTATAGGAGAACAACGTTATCATTCGAAGTTATAAATTAAAGCTTGAAATGGGAAATTTCCAATATGAATTCAGGTTGACTGAACAAGACAAGAATGGATTTTATTCACAGGTGGAGGAATAGAGGATAATGCGAATAGTTTACAAATGTAGATGTGTTGAAAAGAAAAATATAAAAGAGGTTATATAATTAGAAGTTATAAATTGAAAACTTGAAGTTTCAAGTAAAAATCGAATTTGGCTAAATGAGTCAAGTATGGATTTGCGTTGCGAAATATTGTTCACGGGAGAGGTGAGTAGGTGTTAAAGTAAATAAGTTGGAAATAGAAATTTAAAGTATATTTAATTTCAAATAGAAATGTTTTTTTTAAGAATTCAAATTTATTAGAATTTAAAAGTAAATATTTGTTTATAACAAATACTTTGAAAAATCGATTTTATAAGGGGCGTTGATAAAAAGAGTTTAAAGGAAATATCTATTTTTAAATAGAAATGATCATTTGAAATCCAAATTTAATATAACTTAAAGGTAAAGATTTGTTTAAACAAATGCGTTAATGAGGAAATTTTATAAACGACGTTTATAAAGAAATGAAATGATTACCATTTGAGAATTTGGAAAGGAGGGATTTCAAAGTAGAATGGAAATATAAAATGTACTTACAGGAAAATATTTATTTCCAAATAGAAATGTTTATTTAGAAACCAAATTTAATAGAATTGAAAAGTAAATGTTTGTTTTAACAAACAAGATGAGAACTCGATTTTATAAGTGACATTTATAAAAAATTGAAAACCCTTATTTTGAAGTATTTGAGAAAGCTATAATTTGTGTGTGGATTTGGAAGTGAAAATGTGGTTTGAAAACTAACATTTGAAATGAATTAAATTTTTCCAATTACAAGGGAAAATATAAAGGGGATATTATGAAATAGAATTTATAAATAAAATGTAAACCTGAATTGCAAGTAAGAATTAAGGATGACCAAATATGTCATGTATGAGCTTCTATTGTTAAACATCATTCACGGGTGATGTAAAGAGGTGTTAAAGCAAATAAGTTGATTCGATAAGAAGGGTTTTGAATTTATAAACTCTAATTGAATTTGAATTAAACTAATTCAAATGATAAAAATATAAGATTTTGGATAATAAATATCAATGGTGAGGAATTAACAATGACATTGATATACAAATATTTTATATATGGAATGTAGTTATTGGAATAAAGTTGGGATAAGGTGTAGTAAATCTATAAAGATGTTTTATGAAATCAAGACTTTATTTTTACAAAGTTTCAAATAATATTGAATTTGTAAATGAAACATATCGTATAAAAAGTACTTTGTTTCAGTTTTAGAAATAAATAAATATTAGCAAGTGTTTTGCAAACCGTATCTTAAAAATGAATATTCCATTTATTGGAAAAAGGGAGAAGTTTTGAATTAACGAATGGTAAATCGAAAAGAGGATAAAGTGATGGAGAATATTAAAACAATGAATTCAATTTTCTTTAATGGATGAATGGTTGTTTTATTTGATAATTAAATAACCGACTATCAAATCTGGCCTAATACGATTGTTGGTACGGAAAGACCGGGATCAAATTTATTCGAAAACCATTCCAAACCAACTAGTACGTAAACATGGAAGATGCTGATTAAAGATGGAGCAGTGAAGACCATGGATCTTCATAAGCGAAAGGACTACTTGTCGGATTCTCTGGAGTTGCGCCCCGAGATATTCTAATAGTGTTCCTGTCGTGGTTGAAATTGACGGATTGCAAGGACTACTCGCTACCGATCTACAAGGTGATCCCTAGTATGTGGTAGGAGAGTGCCTTCAGTTTGTCCAGTCCCAGGACAACTTGTATGGACGAATGTCTGACAAAGTATTTCCAAAGGACCACGTACGTTGATTTCCTCAAACGTATTTCGGTTGATGGCGGAGAAGGGCACTTCTCTTAGCTTGACACTAGAATATTTTTGTAGATGTCAATTTGTGATATCTGGTGGATTTGACAATGTGGCATTCATAGTGAATGATGGTCGGTGATCTGAAACGTAATTTTAAACCTCAAGCCTCACAACCAAAAAATGACAAAAATCGGGCAGGCAGCATGGCTATGTGGGTCGCACCCATTAGGGTGTATTGTCACCATCTAGAGAATATTCATATTTGTTACTTCTTTTTGCTTCTGTATCTCCCGGGAACGGTTATGTTGCTAGCAACCGTAGGTGACAATATATTCGATACACTCAAGAGAAATGAGTGGTCGGTCATGTGTGGGCCGGGTTGCAAGACGTTCTTGTTGAACCTAGTGTATTCGTCTCTAGAGATACACTATCGGCAGGTGGTCCCATACCTTGTCATAGTTGGAAATCCAATCCCCTATAAGCGCCTGCGGTTTTGATTGTATACTATATATGTAGAGCGTGATATGAAAGCTGTGAGAACCCGTGACTTCCCCGTGAAGGAAAGCGCGGATAATTTGAGAACAACACACAAAAGGACGCATACGGAAGAACATTTCATTGTTATTACAACAATTCCATCAGATACAAGAATATACAGAGTATAAATGAATAAATTACATTCGATAATTATCAGAGATTACAATAAATTACATAGCAACGGAAAAATATACAAAACACAACTGAAAGTGATACACGGATACAGAGCTTTCCGGATATCGTTCCAGCTGTAAATCAGGATCCTGTGAATATAAATCTGCAAAACCAAAACTACTAGCTGCACGTGTGGAAAATAGGGGCACCCAGAGTTTAGGTTAAAACAATAAACTCCAGGTCAGTCATGTGACTGGTGTGAGAACTAAAACAGTTATTTAAAACTTTACTTTAAAGATAGTAATTCAAGGGACCACGCCGTATAACACGGAACTGGTTTCCTCCCAAGAATACTAGTGCATAGAATAAACAGCGCAATGCTTTTTAGAAAAATGAAGCTATTATAAGACCCAGGTCCCATCACACAATGCAACGCAAGCCGGAGGATAGGGTTTTTACCTTATAACAGCCAAAGCATGCTTGATACGTTTAAACCACATTATTTGAAACTATTATAGGTGTATAGTGTCAAAACAATTTCAATCATAAATATCAATCATAGGCGGCATGAATGACCCATACCACTATGTCGCCATACTAGGTTCTACAAATAAAACCGCAATATCACGTATTGGAAATTGGATTTCCGTCATGAGTTGAGGCAAGGGGCAAGCTCCTCTCCGCGTTCGAGACACTCTAGCAAATGCCTCAGGACCCCACTATGATCCTTGGAATCGGCTGGGCCGGTCCTCTCTTACTTTTGAGGATTGGCAATTCCTGAACACACGTTTCCCGGTCCTTACAGACCTATATCCGAGGCGCCTCATATCCAACAACCACACAGGTGAAAAGTATATAAATGTCAGGGCTGGTAGGTCACTGACACCACCCTAGCTAGAAAGAAACGTCGTGCTCTCCCAACGGTCCATCTCCCGTTTTTGACTCATACCGAGGTGTGAGGCTCGCGAATTCACGTTATACACAAAGCTACACCACACAGGCCATGCTTTGATCATCAACCACAAGACTTTGCTTTTCAACAGAAGCCTTGATCAATTGCCACTTACGCGTGCCACACTGGCAATTCACTTCATGCGACTGATGTCCATCGATATACAACCTCCGAGCTCGTACGTCTCAGAGAAGGGTGTTAAGCAAGAGAATAAATTCTCCGCCGCCAAACAGATGTATATTTAATAGAGATCAATCAACACAGAATAAAATCCAATGTCAGACACACAATCCATTTACAAGTTCGTTCTGGGTCTGAACGAAACCGGAGGCACTTTCCTCGCATATCCATCCATCTCCAGGTACGTCTGGACGATCACCAACTGATTCCCTCATCCTGGGTGTACAGCCCAATCAAGATCATCAGTAATCACCCAAACGATGTGAAGACTTCCGGTCTTCAACCACCGTCTTCATCTTCGACATCTCGTCGAATCAGTTATTCAGAATGGGTATGAACCCGGCATTTCGGGATAACCCACGTATATAATAAACGAATGTTACACAAACACAACAAACGCCTCATTCCAATTCAGAATATTCTTTTATTCACAAAATCACATTCTTAAGGAAATGTTCCCATTAATTTTATCCAAGATAAATTCTTCTAAATTTATTCTTTAATCCTCCTATGGATATCATTTCAAACTAGTCGGGATTAACGAACCACACCGAAGTAATTATTTATTTTATTTCCCAATCCCAACCTATATATCCCATGGAGAAAAACTGGTAATACTCCATATCTAACACCACGGTGTTATCGGTAAAATTAATTACCATCTCACGTTCAAATCTAATTAAAGATTTGCCTATCGCTGTGGAGTAAAACTGGTGGTACTCCATTCTCGATCACCTTTCAAATTTGATAATTTAAATTATCAATTCACATTTTAATCTAATTAAAGATTCATTAAAACTCCACTTAGTTTTAATCTTTTCAAAAATCAACATCTTGCCTTTAACTGGGTTAAAGAACCAATGTCATCTAAAACACGATCCACGATAAACCCAAATCACATTTGATATTAAATACAAGGCTCTGAATAGAAAATATATCGGCTTATATTCTATATCAAATTCTGAAACCAACAAATATCGTATTGGAAATAACGATATAAAATATATCTTCCAAATCCCCATAACAATATTTGTATAGTCACGAAACCCAACATCGAAATATTCCGAAGATAATTTCGATTCAACTCCAGTTCAATTCACGTATTGGGAATATTGATTATTTTTAAAATCACTTCAAATTCAATTTATTTATTTAAAAATAAACTGATTTTAATTCTAGTTCAAAACTAGTTCATTTCGATAAAAATCTATTTTTATCATTTCAAATGTGGAATTTTTCAGCCTAATTTTTCCCAAATCATTTATTTGATTCTACACAAATTATAAATATTTTTAATAATTTTATCAAGGCCCGTACAGTCGATTTCCATCAACGGCCATCGAACTGCACTTACAGCGACCTTTTTCGAATTTGATTTGGACATAATTCCAAATCCAACCGTTAGATTTCAAATTTCTAGTATTCATTGGAAAGCTCTTTTCGATACGAACCCAACGGTTCTGGTTTTAGGAGAATCCGACGGTCGGATCTCCCGCAACGTCAATTCGAAGTCAATGGTCGAAATTCACGAACTGCCGCGGAGCGGTGCGTTCTATTCAGGCCATTATATATATATATATATAATATATATTATATATATTTCGTCAATTTCCTTTTAAAACGTATTTTATAAATCGTTTTAACTTCGTTTTCAAAACCATTTCAACTCTATATTCCATTTCAAATCAAAATTGAATATTTCATATCATTACTATATAAATGATAATATTTTCAAAACATTATATTTTGAAATCACTACCTTTTCTATATTCATTATAAAAACGAATATAATCGATATAAATATCGTTCACGTCAAAATGGCGCAACTCTAATCAACACGGCTTTATATATTTCAATAAATTCGTGATCCTATTCTACAAATGAATATTTATTCTATTCAACACATGAATCTATATTCCTTTCAACCCACGACTAATCTCAACACATGAGTATTGTCAACACATCACTATTTTTGTTATGTAAAATATTTTATAAAACTATGGTATCTATCGTTTGATTTTTAATTAGACTCCTACTGAGAAGTAGTTCTAATTTTAAATATGATAAAGATGTAAATTTCATTGTATAAAATATTTCACTCAACACATGAACATCGTCAACACATGACTATTTTTATATTCAACACATGAATTTTCTTTTATAACATTCATTATTTTCCCGATTGGAATGAGGCCCAATCAATCACCATATAATGTTAATTATATGGATTCCATACAACACATGTATATAAATAGCAACGATAACCAATCAACCATCATCCAAAGTGCACCACACAACTGCATAAGCATCAAATATAAATAATCGACGCTTACACAGTCTGTCGACCAATCGATCGACAATAATTAAATAATTGGGATCAGTGTACGCCAAATATCATCCCAACACCTGTGTGGGGTTTCAAATCAACAAACACATATTTTTGTTTGTGCAGTTAGGCGATGTGTAAAATTTATCGACCCAATCAATATCAGTGAAATCAGTGGATATAAACAAATCGGCCGATTTGTTTATAAATATTTATTTATTCACTTTCACGTTAAAAATTTATATTTTTAACGATAAAATATTTTATTTCAACACGTGAATTCCTATTCAGTTCATTTACACAATAAAAATGATATTTTTATTTTTCTAACATATTTTAGAAAATTTCGGCGGCATAACGGCACGATACTAGAAACGGGACGAGGCCTAGCCTTATCCCCGGTCTAGTGAAGGCCCACGCCATTCACACATCAATCAAATCCATTCCATTTCACCAAACAATTCAATTCCAACCAAATAAACTAATCAACTACTCAACCAAACAATTTAACAAGCAAGCCATCCATGGTCTGTGGATGACGGGTGTCGGGTGCTACTAAGCACCGTCTGCATCCTAGTATATATATATAACTAGAAAAAGAGAATTTAGAGTGAGAAGTTCTCACCGACTAGCTAAACCAAACGCCACGACTCTTCTTATGTACAAATCTTCGTCGTTCTCGCCCTTTGTCACTTTCATCGCCCGTAGTCACTACATATATAAAAATCACATTTTTATATTGTTGCCATGTATGTAAAAATCACATTTTTATATTGTTGCTATGTATATAAAAATCACATTTTTATACTACTACTATATAGATAAAAATTCTATTTTTACAACGGTGTTCATATAATAAAGATTATATTTTTATATCGCCACTTATATAAAAATCACATCTTTGCTCCTTTTACATAATAAAGATCAAATCTTTAATACTTCTATAATGTAAAAATCATATTTTTATCATCTCTATAACATAAAAATCATATTTTTATTAACTTCATATGTCAAAAATCATAGAAGCTTTAAAGCGGAGAAAACTCACTTTTTTTCTAACGCCTTTTCTAAACTGCTGAATTGTTGTTCGAGCTCCAGACTTCGCATACAAACTCAAATCTTCAATCCATCTTTTTTTCTAGCACAAGCACGGAATTCTGAACAACTTTTTCCTAAGGGACTTTTTGCCGAAAATGCTCCAATTTGCCAGAATTCGCGAAAGTACACGAATTTTACCGCTTTTGAACAGCAGACTTCGAACGCGTTTTCCGAGCAGCTCCGAACTCGAAAACATGACTTCCATATAGCCAAATCGAAGAGAATTTCGTGCTCTACGACTTAGGTCTTGAGGGACTTTGTCCAAAGGTACACGGTTTGGGAGTTATTGACGAAAAACGGTCAGGGACTTTTATGCAAAAACGGGATTTTTAGTGAAAAAGGGGGATATTGGCCATGTGGGGCCCACGGTCGGAATTGGGGGAGGGAAAGGGGGGCGTGGGGCCTGAGGTGGCGTGGGGAGGCGGCTAGGGGGAGGCGGCGGTGGAGGTGGGGCCCGTGGTGGCCGATTTGGGTGTAGGGTTTTGATTTTGGAGAGGGAAAGAGGAGGAGAGAGAGAGAGGAGGAGGGGAAGAGTAGGTGGTGGTGGAGGCCGACGGCCAGCGGAGGAAAGGGGGAGGGGTGCGGCAGTGAAGGGGAAGGAGGAGGATGCCATTTTTGAGGAAAAATGTAAAAAGAGAGGAAGAGAGAAAGTGAGCTAGAAAAGGAAGGAAAAGTGATTATATGCTAGTTTCCCGTCTATCGTCCGAACGCCGACGATCTTCAATTGCCGCGGATTTCGAACACGAGATAGTAGACGTGAAGACGAGTCCAACGAAACAAGTTTCGTCGAATTCCGAGTTCGTTTGACCGTCCGTTAAAAATCACAAAAATGCTCAGATAAGCTCTAAAAATGCGATTTTGGCGCACCTTTTCTTCTCGCTCGCTTACATGCTAACTCAAAAAATCAAGCCCTCTTGGATTTAACCATTATTAGACGATACGAATCTAGAAAAAAAAGTAGAATTGAATTCCGAGGTCGTATCAATAATATTCATTTGTAAAATGACTGCTCGTTTTGCCCTGAACTGTTTTAGCTCGCACGGCCACATAATGACTCCGTTCGACGCGCCCTTTGGAACATAACAATAATTTGTCATTATGAATCCATAATAATTTATCTCGTCAAATTCTGAGCTCGTATGCAAAATTTCACTTTTTAAGGGCTATGTATTGTTAACCGAACAACTCCAGCCCATAGCCACTATTCCGGATATCGAAATATATCGAAGCTTGTACTTTTTGGAGTTCTAAACGACATTTTGAACTCAATGGAAGTGGTTTCGAGTCCAAATTCATCCGTATGCAAAATATGACTTTTTGGCGCCGTATGTAATTTACATAGCGACTATTCTGAATTTTCAACTGGGCATAACTTTTGATTCCCGCTATGAAATTTCGATTTTTCGGATTCGTTGGAAAGATATTCTCAACTAGATTATAATATTTTTGGTTTCACTAAAATCCGGATTGTTTTGCACCCGGTACATTCAATTGAAGTTTGAAATCGAATTATCGAACTACCGCGCCATTTTCAATTCTATTTATAATTATATATAATTATTTATATTCTAACGACGCGTATAATATATACGTTCGAATTATATTCAAAATAAATTTTCGTCGATATTATTTAAAATAATTCATTTTAAATATTCAAAATTCGCTAAAATTGCCAAAATAAAATTTTAAACTGGCCCAGATTTTCGGGTTATTACACAAGCGTTCTGCTAGATTGATGTTTATTTGTATTTAGATACTATTATAATATCAGAAAAGATATTGGTTTCCAAAGATGTTATGTGTTATCGTAAGGTAAAAACCGTCCGTGTTTATGTGTGGATTGGTCTTACGATTATCCTTTTCTTTTGAAATGATTTTTAACTTTAAAATCAAGTTAGATGATACCAATAATTTAGTGATTTTTTCTCACGCTGGTTCAACAGACTGACCTGTGCGTTTGTAATGCTCGGGTCAGACCGATTTAGGTCTGACCGAGTTTACAGGTTCATGGTAAGATGATACAGATTCCAGGAGACGAGCTGGAGGAGATCATACATAGGATATATATAATATTTCCGCTGTGTGTTTTAAATGGGACAGACTGTTATAACTGTCCAGATGAATTGAATGTCCGTTGTACTCTGAAAAGTTGTAAGTATTGTTTCAAGTTTTTAATAAAGATTTATTTTTGTATTATATTTTATTCCGCTGCGATGTGAGACTTTGATATTGTGGTTAGTTCTTCTTCTTTTTCTTCTATTCTAATCTTTCTTTCTTTCTTATCTCACCCTCTAACTTCTTTCTTCAACATTCTGGATTTTCGGTACTCGAGTTTGGACACGAGATGTATTTGTGTCGAAAATTCGAGCATCAATTTTTCCGGTTCGTTACATTGGTATCAGAGCAATAGTTTAGGAATAACCTTGGCTCTGTGGCGTAACTCGATAGAGATGGGATTAGTAATACCCCAGATTGAGTTGAGTGTGTATATATATGAGTGCGTATTTGTATATTTTATAAAAAATTGTTTTATATTGTGTTATTAGACTGGTTCAATTTTGAACTATCAACTAACATGATATTATTTTATAAAGAGGGGTAAATGAAATAATTTTGCCCAAATTATATTCGAGTTTGGACACGAGATGTATTTGTGTCGAAAATTCGAGCATCAATTTTTCCGGTTCGTTACAGTGGTATCATAGCAATGGTTTAGGAATAACCTTGGCTCTGTGGCGTAACTCAATAGAGATGGGATTAGTAATACCCCAGATTGAGTTGAGTGTGTATATATATATGAGTGCGTATTTGCATATTTTATAAAAAATTGTTTTATATTGTGTTATTAGATTGGTTCAATTTTGAACTGTCAACTAACATGATATTATTTTATAAAGAGGGGTAAATGAAATAATTTTGCCCAAATTATATTTTTATATAGAAACGAATAAATTTTGTCAAATTATTTCTGATATTTGATTGTTTGATTGTTTGAATATAATTCAAATGTAATCCGAATGGAATTTTGGAATTGATTGGTTAAGTATAACCAAAAGATGAATAAATGATGTCTGAAATAAAAATCAGAATGGGAAGCCAAGAAAAAAATTCCAGTATAATGAATGGAATGGATTGAAACTTGGCTGGAAATAAGTTAAGCGGATTTGGATTGAAATTAAAACCATATTGAACTAAAACGAATTATTGAATCAATATGGGTTGAAAACTTTTGAATTCAAGTTGAGATACAAATAAAGTGGATGTTGATGACCTAAATAGAACTCGACACGTATCATTTAAATGTGTCGATTAAAAAAAATTTGAATTGCCACAAATCCAATTCGAGTAATAATTGGATATGACTATGTAATTGAATCTTGAAATGGAAGTGAATATGTGTGTGTATATTGAATAGTGAATATAAACTCAGATTGTATAAACTTGAGTTGAATTGAAATTGAGTGAAGCATGAATCAAATTGAGTTTAATTAATTTGGAACTCAATTGTAAAATTTAAATGGACTTGTAAGTTGGAAATATAACTTGGAACTTGGATTATAAATAAAATTTGGCATGTTCGTAAGATATGTATTTGAACATGGTTTGTTTAAGCTGTTGCAAGTGAAGCAAGAGAACAAATTAATGGATACACTGGCAAAGTGGGAGTAAAATGTTAAATGGAGTGTAACCTAATAGGAATGGAGGTATATATATGATTATACAGGTTATGGGATTGAAACAACTGTGAATAATAAATATGAGATGCCCGACAAAAAGGTACATGTTTAATTCAATATGAGCTTTTATGTGCCGAATCGGCAAGCCACTTGGCTTTTTGATTTTCTTTTTGAATGGGAAGGGCCTAGAGAGGCGAGTTGAGGTTTGAACTATTGACCGGTACAAAGGAGGTGCTGGCGAAATTTTTCGAAAATTTAGGGAGTTAGAAAAAATTTCAACAGTTTTGAAAATTTTTATTAGCAAAAAAATAATCGCTGTTAAGGATTTTTGCAGTGAAGTTGGGACTAGTGAGTTGGTTGAGTAGTAACGATGTTGAAGTGAGTGTTGAGTTGCATGAGTGGATTTGGAGAAGTGAATAAGGTATAGCTACATTTCCTACTTAGTAATTTCGGGGACGAAATTCTTTTAAGGGGGAAGGAATGTAACGTCCCGTACTTTAGACCGCTTAAGATCTGAATATTTAAATTAGTCTATATATTGAATTCGGAATATAAATGGAATTTTATATTAATTAAATCAAAATTTTAAAGTATAATTATATATTAATATAATATCGAGATTTAAATTCATATTAGTTTATTTTGAAAGTTGTATGAATTCAGTTTGAAAATATATATGATAATGAGAATTTATTTTCAGTACAATTGTTCATATTTGAGTCAATATATATTAATCGAATTTAATGTTAAATCATTAATTTAATTTAATATCGTCTGTATATGGTCGAATTAGACCGTGGAAACTGTTCCAGTGTGTTCAGAATGGTGGTAGAACCCTAGGAATGTAGCCTCGTTGTGCTCAAATAAGGGTTTAGAATCGCAGGGTATTTTAAAGTGAATCACACCAATTAAATAAATGAAATTTAAATAAAACATATATAATAGAGGACGACCTATATATCTTAACGCGGCTACTCTGTATGCTACGACTCGTCGTCTCTTTTCATTTCAGTGTCTTCTCTCTTCACTTTCACATCCGAGTACGAATCCTTCTCCACAAAGCTTCACTGCAAGCCTATTCTATCTGTTAAGCTACTGCGTCTTTTCACTTCATTTTCTTGTACAATTCAATACCTTCTCTTTGAAGCCTCACAAATGGTACACTGCAAGGCCATCGTCTTCTCCTTTCAAATTTCACATCACAATATTTCCTTCCCCAAAAAGCTTCAGAAATGGTACGCACCAATCCTACATACGAGCTATCTGATTCAACGTCGTTCTTATCCTCCTCCCATTCACCTATAAATTCCCTCTCGCACTCGTTGTTTTCCAAGCCGAACTCAATTCTTTCTCTTTGTTCTTTTTTCTTACTCAGCAAAAACCAAAAATTTCTCCCATCGATTTAAAAAAAAGGAGAAAAAGGGAATCGCAAATAGGAATCGCGATCCACCTTCATTCTCGCGAGCGATCCAAAACCACATGATCTTGAACTAGGACAAAGACGCGCGATTTCAGAAAAGGGGGATTGAATCAAATCGAATTGGGGCACCATGGTTTAGGCTGTCGCTGTCACGAGTTTGCAAAGGGGTTTCAGATCTTGGTTAGGGGATGTGATTGGAAGAGGAGACATCAGTTTCAGAGCAGCTGCGATATGGTAGAGGTCGAAGGAGTTGAGAATGGACTGGCCAGTGCGATTTTGAATGAATATGGTTTGCTTGGAAACTGTGCAGAGCGGTTTCCTAAGCTGTGTTGAGGTACATGAGTAGGAATGGGGATCGCAATGTCTAGTTTGTTGAACCGGATGGAACGACAATGGTATTGGGAGTCAAACTGGGTTATTGGGGGAGCTCGATACTGAAGGTATGTATGACTGGGTTGAATCTTAGAGAAGGAGGAGCTCAAAATGACAATACAGGGGGAATGCAAATGGAGTTGTTCAATCCTTGTTGCATTACAGTGAACGTGAGACCCTAAGTTCAAACAACGATAAACTGGAATTTGGTCTGTGCATGTTTGAGGATTGAGCTTGGAAAGTGGCTTTGACAGTGAATATAAGGTGATGGGAAATGAATGGAGATCGATCGTGACATGTTCAATGATTTGCTTAAGTGGTATGGAGCTGTTAAAGATTATTAGTAGTTGATCGAGTTAGTGCAAAGCAGTAGGTAAACATTTTTACCAAATTTAAAATACATAGAAAAATTGATTTATTTATTAGTCGTTAAAAGAAATAAAAATAGTTAATCGTTAAATAAAAATTTAATTACCGTAGGTGCTAAATAAATAATTCGAGACGGGTCGAGTACATGAGTAGCTGGGATAATATGGGATTTTAAACTGGATATTCAGCACGGGAATCGAGGTGAGTTAAACTCACTCAGTTAATTATTTGAACAGTTTTTAATAGTTCAAAATTTTGTTTTATTTCTTGGTTGCTAAATTGATTGATATAAAGTGATAATATATTATAATAATAATATATAAAAATAATATTGGTGATTGGATAATTCCCGCAGTATCATTAGCGGATGCCCACAGTACCATTAGCGGATGATTTCCCTATGCGCCCCACAATATATATAGTGGATGACCTTCTATACCGCGATATCCTGCCTCGAAGCAGGATGGGTATTATTATTATTGACAAACATCTGTGGATGCAGGAAAAACAGGTTGGAGGGATCCAACAGGATTCCTCAACATTTATTTATTTATTTCCATATATATATATATGTTGATCGATCACCTGTGATAGTGTATGACATGTGTGGGTGTGTGATAACATTTAACCTTGACTTTTGATGTTCTTGAGTGTCAAAATATATATATATATATATGTATGGGTTTTAAAATAGAATTTAAATAAATAAAAGTATTTAAAGAATGATTTATTTTTCAAATAGAAGTGTTATTTGGAACCGAATTATAAATGGAATTGAACAGTAAAGTTTTTTTAACAAATAAAACGAGAAGTTGATTTTATAAGCAACATTTATAAAGAAGTGAAATAATTATTATGATTAAAGAATTCAGAAAATATAATATAGGTATAAATTTGGAAGATATGTGGGAATTGGGTTTAAAATCGATATTTAAATAGATTTGAATTTTTCAATTACAAATTGAATTTATTGGCAAGGTTATAGGAGAATAACGTTATCATTCGAAGTTATAAATTAAAGCTTGAAATGGGAAATTTCAAATATGAATTCAGGTTGACTGAACAAAACAAGAATGGATTTTATTCGCAGGTGGAGGAATAGAGGATAATGCGAATAGTTTACAAATGTAGATGTGTTGAAAAGAAAAATAGAAAAGAGAATATAATTAGAAGTTATAAATTGAAAACTTGAAGTTTCAAGTAAAAATCGAATTTGGCTAAATGAGTCAAGTATGG
Organism: Allium sativum; assembly: GCA_030737875.1. Lineage (NCBI taxonomy): Eukaryota > Viridiplantae > Streptophyta > Magnoliopsida > Asparagales > Amaryllidaceae > Allium > Allium sativum. The sequence continues at coordinate 18,550 of JASFAX010002985.1, read as the reverse complement.
ATTTGCGTTGCGAAATATAATTCACGGGATAGGTGAGTAGGTGTTAAAGTAAATAAGTTGGAAATATAAATTTAAAGTATATTTAATTTCAAATAGAAATGTTTTTTTTAAGAGTTCAAATTTATTAGAATTTAAAAGTAAATATTTGTTTATAACAAATATTTTGAAAAATCGATTTTATAAGGGGCGTTGACAAAATGAGTTTAAAGGAAATATATATTTTTAAATAGAAATGATCATTTGAAATCCAAATTTTAATATAACTTAAAGGTAAAGATTTGTTTAAACAAATGCGTTAATGTGGAAATTTTATAAACGACGTTTATAAAGAAATGAAATGATTACCATTTGAGATTTTGGAAAGGAGGGATTTCAAAGTAGAATGGAAATATAAAAAGTACTTAAAGGAAAATATTTATTTCCAAATAGAAATGTTTATTTAGAAACCAAATTTAATAGAATTAAAAAGTAAATGTTTGTTTTAACAAACAAGATGAGAACTCGATTTTATAAGTGACATTTATAAAAAATTGAAAACCCTTATTTTGAAGTATTTGAGAAAGCTATAATTTGAGTGTGGATTTGGAAGTGAAAATGTGGTTTGAAAACTAACATTTGAAATGAATTAAAATTTTCCAATTACAAGGGAAAATATAAAGGGGATATTATGAAATAGAAGTTATAAATAAAATTTAAACCTGAATTGCAAGTAAGAATTAAGGATGACTAAATAAGTCATGTATGAGCTTCTATTGTTAAACATCATTCATGGATGATGTAAAGAGGTGTTAAAGCAAATAAGTTGATTCGATAAGAAGGGTTTTGAAGTTATAAACTCAAATTGAATTTGAATTAAAATAGTTCAAATGATAAAAATATAAGATTTTGGATAATAAATATCAGTGGTGAGGAATTAACAATGACATTGATATACAAATATTTTATATATGGAATGTAGTTATTGGAATAAAGTTGGGATAAGGTGTAGTAAATCTATAAAGATGTTTTATGAAATCAAGACTTTATTTTTATGAAGTTTCAAATAAAATTGAATTGGTAAATGAAACATATCGTATAAAAAGTATTTTGTTTCAGTTTTAGAAATAAATGAATATTAGCAAGTGTTTTGCAAACTGTATCCTAAAAATGAATGTTCCATTTATTGGAAAAAGGGAGAAGTTTTTAATTAACAAATGGTAAATCGAAAAGAGGATAAAGTGATGGAGAATATTAAAACAATGAATTCAATTTTCTTTAATGGATGAATGGTTGTTTTATTTGATAGTTAAATAACCGACTATCAAATCTGGCCTAATATGATTGTTGGTACGGAAAGACCGGGATCAAATTTATTCGAAAACCATTCCAAACCAATTAGTTGGTAAACATGGAAGATGCTGATTAAAGATGGAGCAGTGAAGACCGTGGATCTTCATAAGCAAAAGGACTACTTATCGTATTCTCTGGAGTCGCGCCCGGAGATATTCTAATAGTGATCCTGTCGTGGTTGAATCGACGGATTGCAAAGACTACTTGCTACCGATCTACAGGTGATTCCTAGGATGCGGTAGGTGAGTGCCTTCGGTTTGTCCAGTCCCAGGACAACTTGTATGGATGAATGTCTGACAAAGTATTTCCAAAGAACCGCGTACGTTGATTTCCTCAAACGTATTTCGGTTGATGGCGGAGAAGGGCACTTCTGTTAGCTTGACACTAGAATATTTTTGTGGACGTCAATTAGTGATATCTGGCAGATTTGACGATGTGGCATTCAAAGTGAATGATGGCCGGTGATCTGAAACGTAATTTTAAACCTCAAGCCTCACAACCGAAAAATGACAAAAATCGGGCAGGCAGCATGGCTATGTGGGTCGCACCCATTAGGGTGTATTGTCACCATGTAATGACCCGGATTCTTATGGGTTAATTTTGAATATTTAAGATTCATTTTAAATATTTAGTTGATAATATAAATGAATTTTTATATTTATGTTATCAATTTAAATATTGATTTTGATTTAATATCGTATATATATATATTAAATTATCAAAATAAGGAATTAGCAAATAACTAAATTCGAAGTTAAAACTGATTTGAAAACAGTTCAGAGAATCAATACAAAACTTTTGTTTGAATAATATTATTAAATTATTATCGAAGAATTTAAATGGTTTGAAATTTAATTTATATCAATTTAAATTAATATTTGTTTCGGATGATCGAATTGGACTTCGATATTTATCCCAGTGGGTTCAGAATAGTGGTTTTACCCTAGAATTGACAGTTGTTGGGTTCATAAAGGAGTTCGGCATCATGGGCATTTTAATTAAAGGACACTGGTTCAAATGAATTAAAATAAAATAAAGTTGTGGCCTTGTTTATTCCACCATTCATAAACAAAAACCGAACCCGTGCCTTCTCTTACCTCCACAAAAAAAAAACAAAGTCGTGGCCTTCTCTCTCTTCAAAAATCAAAGCCTAGCTGTTCAAATGAATGCCTCACCACTACCTTTAAGTAGAGTGAGTCCTCTAATTTACACAGAGAATCGAATTCGAAAGCTTTGAATTAAAATAACTGCAGTCACTCCCCTCTTAATCAATTCGGAAATGGTTTTGCCAACCAGAATCGCATGGCCTGAAGGTAGACCACGAGTTGGAGGCGCTCTCGATTTAGGGCACGCTAGGACTTCGGTTGTTCGACTTTTGGGAAGCTGCTGGGTTAAAGTTATTTCGATTTACACATAAGGGAAGGTGCGGGTGGGGCTTAGGGTTCGTCATGAGCAACCGCGATTAAGGGAATAGGGTTAGAAGGTGTCGATGTTGACAGATGGGTTGAGCGCGATAGGAAGAAGGCGACGTCAGGGAAGGGAAGCGAGAGTGTTGAGCTGGTTCTGGAGCTCGAAATTTGGTTACGTTGATTATTAAGGTTCGACATCGATGCGATGGAAGGACATTTGGTCATCTGGGGGTTAGCGAGCTGATGGGGGAGGAGTTAGACTATTGAACATCGTCGTGGTATTCAAGGAGGAAGATCGCGATATTTGATGGAGTGCGATGGTGGAAGATGCGATCTTTTCCAAAGCTTGACTTCGAGATTTTGACACTTGCGTTGAGCGGGGTGCGATTTGGAAGAGGTGAACATTGATATTTGTTGTGACTGAATTCAGTGGATTTTGGGGTCGACTCAAACTAGGTTTTGTTCAAATGAGAGGCAGTAAGTGAATTTGGTCAACAAAGGAGAGGAGAATGATTGACTGGGAGGTGGCAGCAGGATGGTTTGAGTGGTAGACACTGGCAACATGTAGGAAGAAGGTACACAACGTTTGGAGGTAATGAAATTTAGTTAAATTAATTAGTTAGGGCTATTTAAATATATATACAGGTATATATTCAAAACATGTAACAAAATAAAATCATTTCTTCTCCATTCAATAACAGAATTGGATGAAGCACACAGTATTGAGACCATATCAGGAATAACTATGGGATACAGTCAAACTGGGGATTTTTAAAGTCGATTGGAATCAACAACAGATTTTAATATTAAATCGAATATAGTTCGATTTAAGTTAAAATCGTATCGGTTCAGCAAATAAAACCCTGGTGAGTAAATCTCACTCACCTGTTAATTAGAATTATTTTTATTCGTTAAAAATAATTGTTATTGCTTGTTTGAATGTTGTTTGGTTGATTTAAATATATTAGTTATTTAGGGTTGACTATTATATATATATATATATATTGGGTTGATGATTGGTTGGGTTCCCGCAGTACCATTAGCGAACACCCACGGTTTCATTAGCGGATGATTACCCTATGCGCCCCAAGCTATGATAGTGGATGACCTTCATACCGCGATATCCTGCCTCGAAGCAGGATGGGTATTACTATGTTGACTAACGTCTGTACATGCAGGAAAACAGGTTGGAGGGATCCAACTGGATCCCTCAAAAATATATTATCTGTTTGTTTATTTGTTTGCATATATACTGTCATATATGATGTGTTAGAAAACCTGAAATAAATAATTGATTTTTAGGTGTTTAAATATCACTGGGCCTAAGTGTAAATTTATAAAAATATCCTGAAAAGGATATTTGAGATTTAAAAGGAAAATTCTATTTTTAAAATAGAATTTGAAATTTTAGAATGGAATAAAAATATTAACTTGTTTTAATAAAATAAAATAAAAAGTAATTCATTTATAAACCAAGTTTATAAATGAAGTGAGAATAAATTATCATTGGGTAATTCAGAAATAAAACACAAGTGTGAAGTTGAAAAGGGAAAGTTATTTTTCCAAAGTAGAAATTATTGATTTCAACTGAATTGGAAATCAAGACTTGTTTAATATAGAAATTTAAAGGAAATTCAAATGTTGAATTTGAATATAGGAAAGAAAAATGGAATTTGAATATAGGATTCAAATAGAGTTAAAATTGAATTTGAATATATGATTCAAAGAGAGTTAAAATTGAATTTGAATATAAGATTCAAATAGAATTGAAAACAGATTTGAATATAGAAATTCAAATGGAGTTTGAAAATAGATTTGAATATATAAATTCAATTGAAGTTTGAAAATAGACTTTAATACAGAAATTCAAATGGAGATTGAAAATGGAATTTGAATATAGTCAACTCAGATAGTGCGGATTTGCGGGTCACTACAGTTGGTATCAGAGCTTAGGTTGAGCGAATACCTAGGCTTGTTGGAATGTGCTCATTAGAGATAGGATCATTAGAGTCCTAGAATGAGTTGAGTGTATATATATACGAGAGAGCGTATTTGTTATTTGATATAAAAACTGTTTTATATTGTGTTGACTAGTCTGTTAAGTGAATTATGAATTCTGATCGAATCGTGCGATGCCACTATGTCGATAGGAGTTTGTAAACACTTGAACAGAAGATTGGACACGATATCGTTTTAAATGGTTGAGTTAATTGTTAGAATTGTAATCGAATGAGATTATAAAATAGAAATAGTTATATATAACCAATAGAATTGGTATAAGAATGAAATATCCAAATGATATGAATTAGAGTTGAATTCAAACCAAAAATTGGAATTTTAAATTCCTAGGAGTTTGGAAAATATTTTTCTAAATGAATATCAAGTAATATAGCACTGAACTCATTCAGTAGCTGGGAAATAATTCTGATAATGAGTCGACCATCATCAGTGTTCATTTTCGAGTTTTTAAGTGATGAATTGCTGCCTTAGAAAAGTTTTGATGGTAATTTATTTTTGGAAAATAAGTTGTTGGAAAATTCAAAAGTTTTGAATTTGATATGGAAATAAATATATTTCTATATATATTTATGGGATTTCAAAGGAGATTTAAAATAAAAACCCAGGTATTTGAATTTTGAAATTTAAATTAAACAAGTTAAATGGACTAGAATGGATAAATTTATTTAAAATCAATTTGAATGCATATGATGTGTAATATGAATTCTGAAAAGAAAATGGGTTGGTAACACTTTTCCTACCTTGGTAATTTCGGGGACGAAATTCTTTTAAGAGGGGAAGATTGTAATGTCCCGGATTCTTATGGGTTAATTTTGAATATTTAATATTTATTTTAAATATTTAGTTGATAATATAAATGAATTTTTATATTTATGTTGTCGATTAAAATTTTGATTTAATATCGTATATATATTATATTATCAGAATAAGGAATCAGCGAATAACTGAATTCGAAGTTAAAACTGATTTGAAAACAGTTCAGATAATCAATACAAAACTTTTGATTGAATAATAATATTAAATTATTATTGAATAATTTAAATGGTTTGCAATTTAATTTATATCAATTTAAATTAATATCTTTTCTGGATGATCGAACTGGACTTCGATATTTATCCCAGTGGGTTCAGAATAGTGGTTTTTCCCTAGAATTGACAGTTGTTGGGTTCAAAAGGAGTTCGACATCATGGGCATTTTAATTAAAGGACACTGGTTCAAATGAATTAAAATAAAATAAAGTTGTGGCCTTGTTTATTCCACCATTCATAAACAAAATCAGAACCCGTGCCTTCTCTTACCTCCACAAACAAAAAGCAAAGCCGTGGCCTTCTGTAGTCAGAGAATCGAATTCGAAAGCTTTGAATTAAAGCCTTGTTTATATCAAAGCCTCGCTGTTCAAATGAATGCCGCACCACTTCCTTTAAGTAGAGTGAGTCCTCTAGTTTACTCAGAGACTCGAATTCGAAAGCTTTGAATTAAAATAACTGCAGTCACTCCCCTCTCAATCAATTCGGAAATGGTTTTGCCAACCAGAATCGCATGGCCTGAAGGTAGACCACGAGTTGGAGGCGCACTCAATTTACGGCACACTAGGGCTTCGGTTGTTCGACTTTGGGGAAGTTGCTGGGTTAAAGTTATTTCGATTTACACAGAAGGGAAGGGGCGAGTGGGGCTTAGGGTTCGTCAAGAGCAACCGCGATTAAGGGAATAGGGTTAGAAGGTGTCGATGTTGATAGAAGGGTTGAGCGCGATAGGAAGAAGGCGACGTCAGGGAAGGGAAGCGATAGTGTTAAGCTGGTTCTGGAGCTCGAAATTTGGTTGCATTGATTATTAAGGTTCGACATCGATGCGATGGAAGGACATTTGGTCATCTGGGGGTTAGCGAGCTGATGAGGGAGGAGTTAGACTATTGAACATCGTTGTGGTATTCAAGGAGGAAGATCGCGATATTTGATGGAGTGCGATGGTGGAAGATGTGATCTTTTCCAAAGCTCGACTTCGAGATTTTGACACTTGCGTTGAGCGGGGTGCGATTTGGAAGAGGTGAACATTGATGTTTGTTGTGACTGAAGTCAGTGGATTTTGGGGTCGACTCAAACTAGGTTTTGTTCAAATGAGAGGCAGTAAGTGAATTTGGTCAACAAAGGGGAGGAGAATGATTGACTGGGAGGTGGCGGCAGGATAGTTTGAGTGGTAGACACTAGCAACATGTAGGAACAAGGTACACAGCGTTTGGAGGTAATGAAATTTAGTTAAATTAATTAATTAGGGCTATTTAAATATATATACAGGTATATATTCAAAACATGTAACAAAATAAAATCATTTCTTCTCCATTCAAAAACAGAATTGGATGAAGCACGCAGTATTGAAACCATATCAGGAATAACTATGGGATACAGTCAAACTGGGGATTTTTAAAGTTGATTGGAATCAACAACAGATTATAATATTAAATCAAATATATTTCGATTTAAGTTAAAATCGTATCGGTTCAGCAAATAAAATCCTGGTGAGTAAATCTCACTCACCTGTTAATTAGAATTATTTTTATTCATTAAAAATAATTGTTGTTGCTTGTTTGAATGTTGTTTGGTTGATTTAAATATATTAGTTATTTAGGGTTGACTATTATATATATATTGGGTTGATGATTGGTTGGATTCCTGCAGTACCATTAGCGGATGCCCGCGGTTTCATTAGTGGATGATTACCCTATGCGCCCCACGCTATGATAGTGGATGGCCTTCATACCGCGATATCCTGCCTCGAAGCAGGATGGGTATTACTTTGTTGACTAACGTCTGTGGATGCAGGAAAACAGGTTGGAGGGATCCAACTGGATCCCTCAAAAATATATTATCTGTTTGTTTATTTGTTTGCATATATACTGTCATATATGATATGTTAGAAAACCTGAAATAAATAATTGATTATTAGGTGTTTAAATATCACTGGGCCTAAGTGTAAATTTATAAAAATATCCTGAAAAGGGTATTTGAGATTTAAAAGGAAGATTCTATTTTTAAAGTAGAATTTGAAGTTTTAGAATGGAATAAAAATATTAACTTGTTTTAATAAAATAAAAAAAACAAGTAATTCATTTATAAACGAAGTTTAAAAATGAAGTGAAAAGAAATTATCATTGGGTAATTCAGAAATAAAACACAAGTGTGAAGTTGAAAAGGGAAATTTATTATTCCAAAGTAGAAATTATTGATTTCAACTGAATTGGAAATCAAGACTTATTTAATGCAGAAATTTAAAGGAAATTCAAATATAGAATTTGAATATAGGAAAGAAAAATGGAATTTGAATATAGGATTCAAATAAAGTTAAAATTGAATTTGAATACATGATTCAAATAGAATTAAAATTTAATTTGAATATAGGATTAAAATAGAGTTAAAATTGAATTTGAATATAGGATTCAAATAGAACCGAAAATAGATTTGAATATAGAAATTCAAATGGAGTTTGAAAATAGATTTGAATATAGAAATGCAAATGAAGTTTGAAAATAGATTTGAATATAGAAATTCAAATGGAGATTGAAAATGGAATTTGAATATCGTCAACTTAGATAGTGCGGATTTGCGGGTCACTACACACCATCTAGAGAATATTCATATTTGTTACTTCTTTTCGCTTCTATATCTCCCTGGAACAGTTATGTTGCTAGCATTCGTAGGTGACAATATATTCGATATACTCAAGAGAAATGAGTGGTCGGTCATGTGTGGGCCGGGTTGCAAGACGTTCTTGTTGAACCCAGTGTATTCATCTCTAGAGATACACTATCGGCAGGCGGTCCCATACCTTGCCATAGTTGGAAATCCAATCTCAAATAAGCGCCCGCGGTTTTGATTTTATACTATATATGTAGAGCGTGAGATGCAAGCGTTCTGCTTGATTGATGTTTATTTGTATTTAGACACTATTATAATATCAGAAAAGATATTGGTTTCCAAGATGTTCTGGGTTATCGTAAGGTAAAAACCGTCCGTGTTTATGTGTGGATTGGTCTTACGATTATCCTTTTCTTTCAAAATAATTTTTAACTTTAAAATCAAGTTGGATGATACCAATAATCTAGTGAGTTTTTCTCACGCTGGTTCACCAGACTGACCTGTGCGTTTGTAATGCTCGGGTCAGACCGAGTTGGGTCTGACCGAGTTTACAGGTTCATGGAAAGATGATACAGATACCAGGAGACGAGCTGGAGGAGATCAGACATAGGATATATATAGTATTTCTGTTGTGTGTTTTAAATGGGACAGACTGTTATAACTGTCCAGATGAATTGAATGTCCGCTATACTCTGAAAAATTGTAAGTATTGTTTCAAGTTTTTAATAAAGATTTATTTTTGTATTATATTTTATTCCGCTGCGATGTAAGACTCTGATATTGTGGTTAGTTGTTCTTCTTCTTTTTCTTCTATTCTAATCTTTCTTTCTTTCTTATCTCACCCTCTAACTTCTTTCTTCAACATTCTAGATTTTCGGTACTCGAGTTTGGACACGGGATGTATTTGTGTCGAAAATTCGAGCATCGAATTTTCCGGTTCGTTACATGATCCATATGTTCTTCACCCTACATGCACCTCTAAGTCTTCCAGGTTCTTCTCGAGCAATTTTCACATCTCCTTCGCGTCCTACAGAAGCTCTAGGTGACAGGGTCTGGGGAAACACAATTAGAGATACTGTTAAATGAGTACAATCAAAGAGGAGCGAGCCAAGAAGACAAGCATATGATGTTGAACCCAAAAATTATACCACATCCTACCAAGATCCTGTTCTGACTACTATGGTTCGGCATATTATGGGAGACAGTTAAGGTTATACAAACAAGGATTAGGGGATCAGACGAAGTCACACCCTGTTTACCGATGATATTTTGGAAGTAGAGTATGCTAGAAGGTTCGATATGCTACATATATAAAAACCAAAGCGTTTGTGCTGTGACATGTGTCCTTCTTCAGTTTCACGCTTTATTCTCTATTTTTGGTAATTACTTCTTTTACAACCGTCAATCCAACCACTTATCCTCTGATCTAGTGAAGTTTCCTTCTTCCACAACCAATTTCACGCCTTTTTCTCCTCCTCCAGTTACATGCCCTACGCTATTCTCACTGCTAATAATCCATCAGCCGCTAATATAAGACCTTTGCCTTTTAACTCACCTCTATTCGACATGCTCTCATACTTTGGTATTACCATCTTCCATAACCAATTTCTCCCCATTTACTCCCGACCCAACTTAACTCCCTTTTCAGCTCTGATATTCTGACCTCCGGCACTACACCGACTCCGCCTTTTAACACATATAACTTCGGTGAATTTTTGTCCTTAACTCAGACTAATTTCTGTTTCTCAACTTTGTTAATCTTCACATCCGTACGACTCAACTAACAGTAAATAATGAGTACATCTGCCTTTTTCACGATGAAAGTTCGATGTGCTAATTCATATTTTTGTTCACCACTTACTTTCTTCTGTTAGTTACAGATTCATGACATTGATGGACCCAGTATAGATGTTAGGTTTCCCATTTCGAAATTGATCTGGAAGCAATGGATCCATGGTACGGAGTAGAAACTTATAAAGTTACCAACTGCTATTTTCATCAAATGATTATATCCATATTAGGCATGCAACTGCATATATATTATCATTTTTTCATCCATACGGACATTGCGGCTTAACTTAATGTTGATAGTTATATACTATTCAGCATTTTTATTTTTAATTGTATTACAATATCTCCCAACACTTCCATGAGTTGTCGGGATTGAAATAATTAGCTATTGTCTTACTTATACCGTGGCACTGATGTATTTGTGAACTACATGACATAAGATGCATGTTTCCGCCATATTAACAATACTAATTTACTGTATGTACTAATTTACAACTTATAAATTCACTGGTTGACGTACTAATTTACTGTACTTACTAATACTTTGGCCAATTGCAAATAATAATCAGAGTCGGACTTGTAATATATTTTACAAATTTAGAACTGCAGATTGCAGAGTTTAAGGACTTTTAATCAATGTACATTTACAATGTCTGTGATTCAGACTTATGATTCTGCATATGAAACGCTACGACATCCTAAAATTATACAATATAGTTTCTTATACCATTGTTTAATGCTAATTTCCATGAATCATGTTGCATATGAGTTGCGTATAAAAGTTAAGACTTTTCAGTAAATATTGGTTGAAGGTGTAACAATACAGAATTTGTTAAACACAAACAAATAGATGTTAATATAATAAATAAGTTATGAATGTTTTTAAACCATATACCAAATGTTGTATGAGTTGCATATGATAAATTAGTTACAAATAAAAGAAAAAATAAAAAACCTGCAATGACTGAAAATGATTTAGTCCGTTTTTGTGGCTCCAATACAAACAGTTCGATTAATTTTGCCTCCTCCATTTTACAAAATGATATCCGATCCCCATTATTTCAATTAAAAGTTTTGGTTGCTGGAACATCTTCCATGCAAAAATTATGTATAAGTTACATCAAAATGCATATAATTTTTTATAATTAATGATATGATATAAATCTTATTGTAAATGGATATCAATTAAAGTTTTGAATGAATTAAACTTAAAAAATTTGTACAATGCTAAGACTATATTTTAATTATAAATTTTACTAACTATCAAATAAAAATGTGTGCATCATAATTAAATAACTATTAATATGGTGATACAAAAGCTCTGAAAATACTCTAGGTTATCAATTCTTTTAATTCAGTTAGTAACTACGAGCATGTTAGTCAAAAGCGATGCCACGATAAAATAATGTGTGTTGTATATATACCTCATTTATGTTACCATGATTTGTTTCTATGTCATGTTTTATTCAAATCAATACACAACCATATTGCAGCTTATGAGGTGAATAAGTTCTGATTAATACGAGCAGGTGAGAAAATATTTTATACTAATACATAAATGTGACGAGAAGGAATTTCGCTCGGTCCGAACCAGTCGCTAAACCGATCCAGGCCGTTCGAAACGCCCTATCGTTTGAGAACACGACAAAATAGAACGCATACAGAAGAACATTTCACTGTATATAACAACAATGCATCAGATTACAAGAATATACAGAGTTTAAAAGAATATTACACAGAATTATCAGAGATTTAAATTACATTTAAATACATAGCAGCGGAAAAATAATACAATACACAACTAGAATGAGATATACGGATACAAAGCTTTCCGGATATCGTTCCAGCTGTAAACCAGGATCCTGTGAATATAAATCTGCAAAACCAAAACTACTAGCTGCCCGTGTCAAAATAAGGGCACCCAGAGTTTAGGTTAAAACAATAAACTCCAGGTCAGTCATGTGACTGGTGTGAGAACTAAAAACAGTTATTAATCTTTATTTTCAAAGTTAGGTAAATCAAGGGACCACGCCGTATAACACGGAACGGGTTTCCTCCCAAGAATACCAGTGCATAAAACAAACAGCGCAATGCTAAATAAAGAAAAATGAAGCTGTTATAAGACCCAGGTCCCATCACACAATGCAACGCAGTCGAGGATAGGGTTTTCCCTTATAACAGCCAAAGATGCTTGATACGGATAAAACAAATCATTTGATACTATTATAAGTGCATAGTGTATAAAACAACTTCAAATCATAAGTATCAATCATAGGCGGCATGAGCGCCCCATCCCACTATGTCACCATACTAGGTTCTACAATTAAAACCGCAAATGTCACGTATTTGGAAATTGGATTTCCGTCTATGAACCGAGGCAAAAGATAGTCCTCAACCGATTCGTGACTCTCTAGTCCGAGCCACAGGCAAGTACTCAGTCAAGCCTTGGAGCGACAGGGCCGGTCCACCGATGTGGATTAAAATGCCTGAACACTACGTTTCCCCACCCTATGGGGTGTAAGTCTGGTCCGTCAGCCGACCAGAATGCATCGGCCGAAACCGATATAACCGAGGCGCCTCGCAACAGCAACAACCACATAAGTCAAACTCGTCAGGGCGTGTAAAACCACTGACGCCACTTCTAACTAGAAAGAAACGCAAGTCCTCCCTGAGGTCCGTCTCCCGTTTTTGGTTCATACCTGGTGTGAAACACGCGAGGTAAACGTTACACAAAGCTACGCCACAAAGGCCGTGCTTTGATCATCACCACAAGACTTTGCTTTTCAACAGAAGCCTTGATCATTTGCATCTTAGCATGCCACACAGGCAAACCATCCTATGCAACCGATATCAGTCACACAGAATGAAATCCGATGTCAGACACACAGTCCATTTACAAGTCCGTCCTGGGTCTGAACGAAACCGGAGGCACCTAGTACCCCGCATATCCCTCGATCTCCAAGTACGTCTGGACGATCACTAACTGTTTCCATCTTCTTGGGTGTACAGCCCAATCAAGATTATCAGTAATTACCCAAACGACGTGAAGACCTCCGGTCTTCGACCATCGTCTTCATCTTCGACTTATCGTCGAATCAGTTATTCAGAATGGGATAAACCCGGTCTTTCCGAATAACTCGCGTATATATTTTAAAAGTGTTACACAAACACAACATACGCCTCATTCCAATTCATTAGTCACTAACCGTAAATTAATCAAGAGAATAATTCCCCAAATATTAACCCCGAAGGCCGAAACCAACATCAGATCAATATCCAGAAAACCATTCTGCTTAGCTAACCGACAGTTAGTTTCTAAATTTCACATTCATAGGGAAAGGTTCCCATTAATTTTATCCAAGATAAATTCCTGAATTTATTCTTTAATCTATCTTTGAATATCAATTCGAATTAGTCGGGATTAACGAACTTTACCGAAGTAATCATTTGTTTTAATTTCCCAATCCCAACCTATTCATCCCATGAAGTAAAACTGGTAATACTTCATATCTAACACCACAGTGTTATCGGTAAATTCAATTACCATTTCACGTTCAAATCTAATTAAAGATTTAACTATCGCCTGGAGCAAAACTGGTGATACTCCATTTTCGATCTTTTCAATCTAATTAAAGATTCATTAAAACTCCACTTAGTTTTAATCTTCGACTGGGTTAAAGAATCAGTGTCATTTAAAACACGGTTCACGATAAACCCAAAATCACATTCCATTAATTATCGGGTTAAAAAACAAGTGTTATTTAAAACACTGTTCACGATAAACCCAAAAATCAATATCAATTCAATTCCAATTAAATATTATTTAATTGGTACACTTCATTAAATCTAAATAAAAAGATTTAATCTTTTCTCAACTGGGTTCAAGAACAGTGTTAGTGAAGACACCATTCACGACAAACCCCAAATCACATTTGATATTCAATACAAGGCTCTGAATAGAAAATATATCGGCTTATATTCAATATCAAATTCTACGACTAACAAATGTCGTATTGGAAATAACGATATAAATATATATATCTTTCAAATTCCCATAACAACATCTGTATAATCACGAATTCCAACATCGAAATATTCCGAAGACAATTTCGATTCAAATCCACTCCCATGCAATCATTGGAAATTCTGGTTATTTTCAAAACCCTTTTCAAATTCAATTTATTTATTTAAAAATAAATAGAATTATCATTCTAGTTCAAAACTAGTTCATTTCGATAAAAATCTATTTTTATCTTTTCAAATATGGAGTTTTTCATCCCAATTCTTCACAAATCATTTCTTACGATTTTACACAAATTATTACTATTTTTAATAATTTTATCAAGGCCCGTACAGTCGATTTCCACCAATGGCCATCGAACTGCACTTACAGCGACCTTTTTCCAATTTGATTTGGACATAATTCCAAATCCAACCATTAGATTTCTAATTTCTAACATTCATTAGAAAGCTCTTTTCGATACGAACCCAACGGTTCCGGTTTTAGGAGAATCCGACGGTCGGATCTCCCGTAATGTCCGTTTGAAATAAATGGTCGAAATTCGCGAACTGCCGCGGCGCGGCGCGTTCTATTCAGGCCATTATATTATATATATATAATATATATAATATATATTTCGTCGATTTCTATTTAAAACGAATTATATAAATAGTTTTAAAATCGTTTCAAAAGCTATTTCAACTTTCTTTTCAATTCAAATCAAAATTGAATTCTTCTTTATAAATTCGTTTTAAAATTCATTTCTATTCAATTCAAATTTCAATTCAATTTGAATTCATTTCAATCTGTTTTCAATTCAATTCGAAATCGTTTTCAATTCAATTCATTTCGAAATCGTTTTCAATTCAATTCATTTCGAAATCGTTTTCAATTCAATTCATTTCGAAATCGTTTTCAATCCAATTCATTTCGAAATCGTTTTCAATTCAATTCATTTCGAAATCGTTTTCAGTTCAATTCATTTCGAAATCGTTTTCAATTCATTTTGAATTCGTTTTCAATTCAATTCATTTCGAAATCGTTTTCAATTCAATTCATTTCGAAATCGTTTAAAATCGATATAAATATCGTTCACGTCAAAATGGCGTCAATCTAATCAACACGGCTTCATAAATTTCTATTTTCAAATATTTCTTTTTCAAAATAGTTGTTATTATCAAAATATTCTTTATTTTTCAGATTGGAATGAGGCCCAATCAATTACCATATAAAGTTAATTATATGGATTTTCATACAACACATGTATATAATGACATTGAAAATAATCAACCATCAACCAAAGTGCACTACACTGTATAAGCATCAAATATAGATATTCAACGCTTATAACAGCCTGTCAATCAATCGATCGACATATTTAATCAATCAGGATGAGTGAACTTCAAATTTCATCCCAACACCCGTGTGGGGTTTCAAACAATCAACCGCATATTTTATTTGTGCAGTTGGGCGATGTGTGAAATTTATCGACCCAATCAATATCAGTCAAATCAGTGTATATACAAACAAATCGGCCGATTTGTTTATAACTATTCATTTATTCACATTCACGTTAAAAATTATATTTTTAACGATAAAACATTTTATTTCAACCTATTTTAGAAAATTTCGGCGGCATAACGGCACGATACTAGAAACGGGACAAGGCCTAGCCTTATCCCCGGTCTAGTGAAGGCCCACGCCATTCACACATCAATCAAATCAATTCGTTATGCAAACCACAAACTTTGAAGTAAGGATCTAACCTAGCCTTACTCCTTCGCCTTATAACGGCGCACGTCTAATCCTAACCAATTTATCGATTCGATTTTTCACACCACAAACCACATTCAAACCAATATCGCAATCAATCACCAAACAGTCAAACAAACAAGTCCATGGTCTGTGGACGATTGTGTCGGGTGCTACTAAGCACCGTCTGCATCCTAGTATATATATATAACTAGAAATAAAATAGAAAGGTGAGAAATTCTCACATATAGCTATCCTAGCTCCACGGCACTTCATTGATAGAAATTTTCTTCGTTATCGCCTCTTCGTCATCTTCATTGCCCGTAGTCACTATATATATAAAAATCGAATTTTTACTTCAAAGTTCAATATATAAAAATCGAATTTTTATTTCAAAGTTCAATATATAAAAATCGAATTTTTATTTCAAAGTTCAATATATAAAAATCGAATTTTTATTTCAAAGTTCAATATATAAAAATCGAATTTTTATTTCAAAGTTCAATATATAAAAATCGAATTTTTATTTCAAAGTTCAATATATAAAAATCGAATTTTTATTATTCTACTCCTTAATATATAAAAATTATATTTTTATTTCAAAGTTCAATATATAAAAATCGAATTTTTATTTCGACTTCAATATAGAAAAATCGAATTTTTATTTCAAAGTTCAATATATAAAAATCGAATTTTTATTTCGACTTTCAATATATAAAAATCTGATTTTTACTTTTTAAATTTCTAATCTTCTTCTAGTTTATAAATCATTTTAAATTCAGTTTTTTTAAAATCTCAGAAAATCAGTTTTTATATTTTCATAAATCAGTTTTAAAATTCTCAGAAAATCAGTTTTTATATTTTTATAAATCAGTTTTAAAATTCTCAGAAAATCAGTTTTTATATAAAAATAAAAATAAAATAAAATAAAAATAAAAATAAATTAAAAACTTACAGAGGAGCGGGGAGGGGGGGGGGTCTTTCGTCACCGCGAGGTAGGGGGGTTTCCTCGTCATCGCACAGCAGCCAGGGGGGGGGTGTTCTCGTCACCGCGAGGTAGGGGGGGCTCCTCGACAGGTGGTTCGACGAATGGGGGGGGCGGTTGCAGTCGATTCGGGGGAGGGCTCGGTGGGGCTTCGAATCGAAGATGGGGGGTTTCCGTCATTGCTGGAGTCTGGTGGGGGTGCGGGGTGGCCGTGGAGGCGCCAGGGAGGAGGGCGACGACGTGGGAGGGGTCGGCGATGAGATCGAGGTCGTCGGGGGTTTTTTTTTTTTTTTTTTTCTCTTTTCGATTTCCGAAATGATTTTGGAAGAAAGGGGGGGGTCAGCTGAATAAAGTAGGAGGATATATATATTTTTTTTTTTACTTATTTATTTAAAAGTTGACTTTTACATACGACCTCGAAACGAGGCCCACCGACTGTCGCCCATAGCGTTTAACCCCCATTCCGAACACAATGGGATATGTTTCATAAGCCAGTTCGGCCGTTACAATCAGTTTCTGTTAAATTTACATTTAAATCACTTTATTGAATTTTAAACGTACATTTCAAATTACCTGGGTCACATACTAACTAGAAAAATTCCAGAAAAATATTTTCTAGCTTCGTATTGTCAATACGGTCCTAACAAAACTAGTTTCGTCGAATTCTGAGACCGTTGGAAAAATGGCCAATTTCCAGTCGATTAAAATCAACTGAAATGGTCAAAACACGTTTTCCTTTGCCACGCTCACATATTGATTCGAAAAATTATGAAATTTGAAACCTAGCAATAACTTCACATCCCGGACCCAACAAAACTGGTTTCGTCGAAATCCGAGGTCGTTTGCAAAATGTCCATTTTTAAGGGCCTGAATTCCATAGCGACTATTCAGAATTTTCAACTGGACATATCTTTTGATTCCCGCTATGAAATCTTGATTATTCGGATTCGATAGAAAGATATTATCAATTAGATCCTATCAATTTTGGTTTCACTAAAATCCGGATTGTTTTGCACCCGGTACATTCAATTGAAGTTTGAAATCGAATTATCGAACTACCGCGCCATTTTCAATTCTATTTATAATTATATATAATTATTTATATTCTAACGACGACGCGTATAATATATACGTTCGAATTTTATTCAAAATAAATTTCCGTCGATATTATTTAAAATAATTCATTTTAAATAATCAAAATTCGCTAAAATTGCCAAAATAAAAATTTTAAACTGGCCCAGATTTTACGGGTTGTTACAATCTCCCCCACTTAAAACTTTTCGTCCCCGAAAAGGAATAAAGTCGAAAGTGGTTTGATTATTCAACTCTACGTTCGATCTGGCTTCCATTCTCCAACTTTTCAGTTTCTGAGAATTTTCAAAATTTCAAAAATTTGGCTAACACCCTAAATTTTCGAAAAATTTCGCCATAACCTCCCCTGCAATGGGAGCATCGGGAAATTGCAAATAGCGTTCCCGGTCCTTCAGATCTCAAAAAGAAAAAGAAAAAGCCAAACGGCTAGCCAATAGGCTCATAAAATCATCATCACCCAAACAAAACAGTAAATTATGTAATAAACATGTACCTATTTGTCGGGCAAACAAATTTTATTCTCTGGCTCTAGCCTCCTTGCTAT
>JASFAX010002984.1:0-43993 GCA_030737875.1 Allium sativum | reverse complement strand
GATTTTTGAACAGAACTATGTTGGATTAGTGGATCGAAGTGAACTAATCTAAAAACTGGAAGTTGGATTGATTTGAAACCAACTGGAAATGGATATATGTATGCTGAGCAGATATTGAATGGAAGCAAATGCAAGAAATAGAATTATGCCGACAAAAAGGTACATGTTTACAATATTACTTGGGTTTGATGATTTTATGAGCCTATGGGGCAAGCCACTTGGCTTTTTGATTTTCTTTTGGATTGGAGAAGGCCTAGAAAGGCAAGTTTTGGTTGTACCGATTGAGACATGCAGAGGACATGCTGCCGAAATTTTTCAGAATTTAAAGTGTTAGAAAATTTTCAGAATTTTTAAAAGTTTTCGTTAGTAAGAATAAATAAATATTTTAATTGAAATAAATTGGTCCAATTAAAATGAAGTTAAGAATTGAACAAAAAGGAATTTTGGACCTAGTTAATAGGGTATGTAGCATCTTTTCCCACTTTAGCAATTTCGAGGACGAAATTATTCTAAAGGGGAAGGAATGTAACAACCCGGATTTTTAGCCATTGAATTCTGAATTTTTAAATTTGTTTTAGGTATTTTATTTGAAAATTATATAGGAATTTATTTAATAAAACCATATTTAAACGTATAATTTATAATATAATTAAAACGAGTTCAAATTGGCGTGGTAGTTTGAAGATTCGATTTCAAATTTCAAATGAATGTACAAAATTCAAAATAAATCGGACTTTTAGCGAAATAAGAAATATTGGATATGCTTGAAAATATCTTTCTAACGAATGTGAAAAATCCAGATTTCATAGCGGGATTAAAAAGTTATGTCCAAATCAAATTTGCAAATAGTCGCTATAGAATCGTATATAAGCCATAATGGTTATTTAAATATATCTAAATATCGGTCTTGAATTTGGACAAGCCCTTTAAGACGTAGTGATAATTTAATTTTTAGAATTTTACTGTAATTTTTAACTAATTAAATACGCAACTTTTTATTTGGAGTATTTTGCACCCTATATCAATATTTTGGGGTTTCAAAATATAAGTTAAACTACCGATATTATTATATTTTTGGGATCATGGTACCTCGCTGGACACGACCGTATTCTTACTTCTGCTTGTAGCGGCTCGAACACAAACGAAATCATATATAACAGCGACTGCGTAAATTTTAAAACCAATACAACCTACGTTTACCCAACCATTTACGCTCACCCTCCCTAAGTATTTAATTAAACAGACCAGTTAAGAAAAACAAGCCTTCCAAGCTTGTGGCCATGCCCACCAAGGAATTTTGTTTCGTGCATGCCAAGGAAATTGGTACCGTGCTCTCCACGCTTTGTTTCCCCGTGCCTACCAAGTTTTTAATTCCGTAACCCCAAAGTCACTACCTCTTTAAATACTGTTCCTCTCCTCGTTCTTGATTTTTTCTCCAGATCCAAACCAAAGTTCAAATAAAAAAAACACAATAAAGCTCCCTTTATAAACAACCGCCCTCAGAAATCCCTAAAACCCCAATTTCCATCGTTTCCACTTTCTATTTTCCAGACATTTCTCTTCAAATCCTTACGAGCCGATTGAAAATCAATTACTCATTATAAAAATTCGATAATTAATTTGGTCAATCATTGAGACAAGGACTTTAATATCGTATGTGTTTTAAATGGTGCGGTTTAGTCTCATGGAGTTCGAAATCACTGCAGCGCCACCTAGGGCTACAAGATAGTCGAACTACGGGTGGTCGGAATGGGTATCGAGCTCGAGTAATGTGTGTATGGGGAGGGAGCTTTGAGCGATGATGCTAAGGGTGAGGTGGTGGACGTCTTTATGGCGCGACGAGGGGTAGAAGTGTAGGGAGTGCGGATTTGATGGAGAAGGAAGTTAATTGTTTTGTTCTAAATGGAAATGAAGCTAGGAAAGTAGTTGAGTTCATTCCGAGGTTAACAATAGACAGTGGGAGGCGTCAAACTTGTTCTTGGTGATGAGGATGTGGGGGAGTTGTTGGCGAGCGATCTGGTGGGGTGGGTTTTCTGAGAGGCCGATCTATTTTATGGTGGAGCGGGCAGGTTGAAGATGCCATCGTGATTAACAGGAAGCCAAGATTTATGTGGTTTTGTTGTAGGGGTTTCATTCGCTGTGAAATGTGGGTATGGTTTCATTGAGGAAACAAGGAAGTGCGAACTGGATTTGCATTTGAAATTGGGTGGAAGGGTTTTCGAAAGTTTCATTGATGGTTTAAATACTGATGCACGTTAAACAAGAAAAGTACAGGAGGTTGATGTTTTTTGGGATCGGAATGAGGATGACGTTTGGATGGAGGAAGTTTGGTAGTGCAGGCAGCTGTAGAAACCTTGATCGGTGACTTAGGAAAACTAGCGATTAGCAAAAGATGGTAATTAAGGGTGTTCAAGCTTTGAATAAATTGTGATGGAAATGATCATGGAAGGAGATGCACTGATGTAGTTTGTATTCAAGGGGTGTTTTAACCAGAGATTATGCTGATGTTTATAGTATTAAGGAGGCTGGTTGAACAAACATGCTACCATTACAGAATTTAAACCCGATCAACTGAGCAGTTCAAGTGTGATATGCATCGGATATATAAAATCTAGCCTCCAGTTCGTAAACAAGTGGTCAGACAATACCATCCATGATTCAGGCGGAGTTGGCTAAGTTAATATGGTAATTAAACATTTAATCATGTCACGAGTAAATTAGAATTTATGTTTATCTAAGTAAAAACTTATAATATTAATGTCTCACTCATACGTAATCAGAATTGGATGAAACCGACCACGTTAGAATCGCATCAACCTAATCTACATTGTAGAACTATATTCCGCTGAGAACAGAGCTACTGGAATTCCACACCAAAAGCAAACGCCAGTTTGATTTTAAAACGAACCAAAAGCAGAATCGTCAACTGCAAACAAGGTGAGTAACCTCACTAAACTCTAACTCATTTATATTTTTTTATATAAATGAAGTTTTAAATTTATCTATAGTAGTTTTATGCTGTGAAATGGTTGATTGGTTGAATAGTCGATAAAATTGGTTGAATAGTTGATATAGTCATACCAGTGATCAATTATTAGCGCTATTTACTATGATTGATGTTGATTAACATCTGTGGATGCAGGGAAACAGGTTGGAGGAATCCAATTGGATTCCTCAACATTTATATTATGGTATTTGCATTGATTATGACATATGCTATGATATATTAATTATGGTTGATCTTGTGTGTTAAAATATCATTGCCCTAGGAATTTTGGTAGTTTAAATACCATAAAATATTTTCAAATATAGAAAATGAAATCTGAGTTTTAAAAAGGGAATTTATTTCCAATATAGGAATTTGATTTCGAATTTACTAGAAATAAGAACTTGTTTTAAATGGCTAAAACAAGAGGTGAATTATAAGTATGTTATAAATTAAGTGGAGTATTTTTGGAAGAATCGAAATATAAGTTCAAAGTTTTGAATTTATATGGAAAAATGGAAAATGGTTTTGAAAACAATATTTGAAACTAATTTGAGTTAAATATTAGTTGATCTTCGATTAACTATAATTAAAGTAATTATCGAGTTGGTTAGTGTCAATAAAGTTAATCATTATTTAATAAGATTTTAAAAATAATAATTATACTATTTTTAGTTAATACCAAAGTTAAATATATTTAATATAGTTAATAATAAGGTCAATTGTTATTTTAATTAATAACAATTAAAACAAGGAGTTCAATTGGAGATTCAATTAAGAAATGATTTAGTGGCATTATAGTTTGATCAAGGAGGTGATAAGAGTTTCATAAAGGGATTTGTAATTCGAGTTTTAAATGAGATTTGTAAATTGGATTTGTCGGTAAATGCAAAGGTTTAAACAAGGTTTAAATGAGGTTTTTAAAACCAAAATGATGGCTTTAATTGAATTAAGCAAAGCACTGCAAATTGAAATAAAGATTTTAAACGCTAAGGAAAACACATAAGATAGTTTGTGTTAAACATCAATAGATGGATTTTTGAAATAAAATCCAAAGAAAGAGGTTTCGTTATAAAGAAGGTGGAAAGCGATTTTTATCCTTATAAACCTTTTATCTTATGGGTTTCGACAAACAGAATGGTATATGTCTGAATTGTGTAAACCTGGACATTTTGACTATCTTTTAAAAATGAACGACGGAAGCATGTGCGTCGCACATGGTACTTTATTCAAAACAGCGGTTTTTAACGCTGCCGTATAATAAATGTTTTGTAAATCTAAACAACGATTTTTAACGCTGCCGTTATAATAAATGTGTTGTAAATATAAACAACGATCTTAGCGCTATTGCTATAATAAATGTTCTATCATTCTAGACAGCGATTGTAACGCTGTTGTTAAAGGTAATGCTTTATAAATCAAATAACTAGAAACAGCGATTATAACGCTGCCGTTATATTCAATGCTTTCCGTAAAAGGAAGTGTATTCTTAGATTGAATCTAAGAGTCGCATAAGGGATGTTTTGTTGGAGTGTGAGCTTTGACTATTTCAAAGTTGAGAATGTGGTTCAATTAAGGTCTGAGAGGTAATTATACCCCAACTTGATTAACTTCAAGATCGATGGAGAAATGGTTAAGGTTCGATGGTGAAACTTGGTTAAGCAATATGGTTAGCTAATAAATGATTAGTGGGTTAAGTTATAATAATGATGTTTTATAACATCGCGTTAATTTGAAATGTTTTCCCAATTAAAATGGGAGGTATTTTCTACAAATAGAAAATGAAATGAATTGTCAACGAGGAATTAAGAGACATGGATTGGAAATAATAATTTAATAAGAAATTAAATAAAAAGGGGGCCAGTGTTGTTTGATGCTTGATCGGTAGGATTTCCAAATGGAAATAGGACCGTTGATTGTACGGGTGTTTCTTTGATAGTTAAATCACCGATTATCAAAGTTTTATTTTATTTTATACCTCCGTTGTCAATATGGAGAGACCGGGATCAGGTTTAATATCTGAAAACCACTCAGTATTGGCATAAGCGTTATGACTCAACTTATGCTGAAGATAATTGAAGACGGAGTGAAATGCAAGGGCTGTTCTGTTAATCCTAGATAGAAATTGCCTAAGATGGATTAATAGAATGGTGTTTTCAGTTTGTCCAGACCCAGGACAACTTGTATGGACGACTGCCTGACAGAGTATTTCCAAAGGGGTTACGTACGTTGGTTCCTCCAACGTACGAAGTTGGTGGCAAAGAAGGGAAACTTCTTTAGCATAACAAACTGAGTATTTTTGTGGGAATCAATTAGTGATTTCCGATGGATCTAACGATGTGGCATTCAAAGTAAATGGTGGCCAGATGTTCTGGAATTAAACCTCTAGCCTCACAACCCGGAATTTGACAAAAATCGGGCAAGCAGCTTGGCTATGTGGGTCACTCCCATTAGGATGTATAATCACCTATCTAGAGAAATTCCATTTGTTCTTTAATCTATCGATGTTGTCCCTTTCGGGAAACAGTTGCTGATCCCAACCATTGGTGATATACATTCGATACACTCAAGTGAAATGAGTGGTCGGTCGTGTGAGGGCTGGGTTGCAAGACGTTCTTGTTGAACCAAGTGTATTCTCCTCTAGAGATACACTATCGGCAGGTGGTCCCATACCTTGTCATGTTGTAAATCCAATATCCAATAAGCGCCCTGCTGTTTTTGATTTTATATTATATATGGAGCGTGAGATGCAAACGTTCCGCTAGATTCTATTAATTTGTGGTAGGCACTATTATAATATCACCAGATTTTGATATCAAAATGTTTTGGGTTATCGTAAGGTAAAACCATCCGTGTTTTATGTGTGGATCAGTCTTATGATTATCTTTTATTTCGAAAGGATTTTGAAAGTTAAACAAATGGTTGGAGTTTACTCACACCAGTCCCATGACTGACCCGGAGTTTATTTTGTTTTCCCTAAACTCTTCGGTGCCCAAATTTGTACGGGTAGTCAAGTAGTTGGGATTTCTCAGATTCACTTGAAGGAGCTCGAAGCAGGAGGCTTCACCTATTAGCTATAGACTATCATATTTCCGCTGTGTACTGTTTATGTATCTGGAAATAGGTGTTTATAACTGTTCCAGAGATAACCGTTGTGCTCTGATGATGGTATATATATAAAGTTTCTGATTTGTATTTCAAAGTTTATGTTATCTAATATATTTTATTCATTCCGCTATGGGTTTATGATCTTCGTTTTTCTTCTATTCTAATATTTCTTTCTTTCTATTCCTCATCCTCTAAATTCTTTCTACTAATGATTCGTATTTCTGTGTCATTTGGGTTGGACGTGTGTTGTTATTAGTCGACCCAAAGGGTACGGAATCGCGGGTCGTTTCAAAACATTTTCAAACAACCCTATAACTCTTCAATAGCACTTGATTTAGAGATTATTGAGTAGAGAGTGTAGAGAGAAGAAGTTGATCAAAACGGAATTGAACCTGGTAGAGTATAAGTGAAGAAATCATAAAAGTGATTAAGAATAATGGTGTAATGGAAGAGAGTGAAGTTATAGAAGAAGATATGATTAAAAATTCGAATTCAAGCCCTTTTTATAGTGTGTGAAAGGTTGCAACGCATCAGAACCATCACAATTAGTGAAAAGACACTTCCATTCACAATTGAAAAAAATGACAATTATATGTCGACATAGAGTTTTATTTATGTCGACATACATGTAGTTCAAAATCCATTTTTGAGCATTTTCCAAGTGTTTTGATATAAATGTAATTCTATGAATTCTTGAATTAAAATATAGAGTTATAAATTAATATTGTAAAGTAGGAAATCATATGAAGACATAAATATGAACCATATAAATATATTTATAAAATTATAAAGTTTAAAACTATATAAATATAAAATGTAAAAATATAAGTATATGAAACTTATAAAACTTTGAGATTGAAAACAAAATTAAAATAAGAAGGAAAATAGAAAAGATAGAAAATGAAATAGAGAGAAAATAAAATAGAGAGGACTGAAGATAGAATTTGAAAACAGAATTTGAATTTAAGCCTGAAGTGCTTTTTTAGAGTCTTACATAATCTAGACTCTATAACTATATTAGTCTTTAATTCTTGAACTCTTGAAATCTTGAATACTCATGAGTCTTGAAATTTCTCTAAACTCTGAATCTCTAATAACTTTAAACTATTCAGTTTTCGGTAATATTTCCTGTATATAAAGCCTGCATATGTGCATATATATATATATATATATTCTATACATAAGTGTTAATATATTTTATAATCAATCAATATGAAATAAGGTTGAAACGACCCGAACTTCCCAATAAAGGAAAGCCTGGATTGCTTTGAGAACAACACACATTAGAACATAAACTGAAGAACAATTTATTGCTGATTCCAACAATTACATCAGAGTACAAGAATATAACAGAGTATGAATACTTATTACACAATAGAAATACAATAATATCAGAGGCTTAAGTTACATTTAAGTAGCAACGGAAAATAATACAACTATACAACTAAAAGGAACACACGGATACAGTGCTTTCCGAATACCGCTTCAGCTGCAAACCATGATCCTGTAAATATATCTGCAAAAGCTACTCGACTGCCTGTGTGGAAAATATGGGCACCCGAGTTTGCCAGTGAAACAAACTACAGGTCAGTCATGGGACTAGTATAAGAAATCTTAACTTAACCTAT
This sequence comes from Allium sativum, assembly GCA_030737875.1. NCBI lineage: Eukaryota > Viridiplantae > Streptophyta > Magnoliopsida > Asparagales > Amaryllidaceae > Allium > Allium sativum. Next base: position 36,271 of record JASFAX010002984.1, on the reverse strand, counting down.
ATTATAAAAGGCTAATCACAGGACCACGCCGCTAACGCGGAACGGGTTTACTCCATTGAATTGCCAGTGCATAAACTTAAAGTAAATCGTTAAACAACGCAATTCTTTTTAGAAAAATGAAACCATTATAAGACCCAAGTCCCATCGCACAATGCAACGCAAACCGGAGGATATGGTTTTCCCTTATAATAGTCAAAAGATGCTTGATACGATAAAACGGATTTAGTATTAGTGTGTATATCTATGAGTATATATATTTCCAAAACAATTTCAATCATAATGTATTAATCATAGATTGCATAGTACCCCATCCTACTATGTTGCCATACTAGTTCTACAATCAAAACCGCAAGGTCGTATGGGAAATTGGATTCCATCATGAGTCAAGGCTAGGGATGAGCTCCTTACCGATTCGAGACTGTAATGACCCGTATTGGCAGAGGTATTATAATTAATTTATTTAATTATATAAATAGGGATTTAGGGAATTAAATCGTCGTTAATTAAATTATAGTGAATATTTAATTAAATTAAATAATAGAATAATATATTTAATTCAGAAATAGTCAAAATATTGGAAATCACAATATTCTGTGAACTGGGCCACCCCTAGGATTTATTTCAGCTTAGAATTGAGTTATATTGACGAATATATTCAATCGACGTCAGTTTGAACGTATAATTATAATATAATTAAAATTGAGCTCGAAATGGCGCGACAGTTCGCTAATTGGCGATTCGAACTTTAACTGAGTATACAGGATTCGTTTTAAGTCGGATTTCTGTGAAACAAGAAACGTGTGGAGCTGGTGGAGTATATCTTCCTAGTGGAAGAGAAAAATCGGGATTTCATTGTGTAGATTTTGATTTATGTCCAAATCAAATTTCAGAAAAGTCACTATGGAATTCCTTTATAAATTATAAAGGAATTATTTATATTTAAAAAAAAGGAATTTCAATATAAATCGAATATCGGGTTGACCCAGATTTGAAATATCAATTTAAAAATCCCAGTAGAGTTGTATGGTATTCCACTGTGAGTATATACGATAATATAAATTTATTTGTATTTTATTTAATTATATTTAAATATATTTATATATTTAAATGGGTCACCCAGAGCTTTAAAAATAGCCAATTTTGCAAACGAAGTCGGAATTCGACGAAACTAATTTTGTTGGATCTGCAATGTCAAATAGTTTTTAGATTTCCAGTTTCGTGATTTTTAGAGTCACTGTGTGACCGTACGGATTTTTAGAGTGAAAAACAGTCGATATTCTAACGGTTAAGAATACGCTGTGTGAGCATACGGAGTCGGAATTCGACGAAACTAGTTTCGTTGGGACCGTAATGTTGAACTCTAGCTACCTGTCCAGTTTGGTGATTTTTGGGTATCGTATGCGGTCGTAGTGATTTTTAAGGACCAAGAACGAATATAAAATCGTTAAAATAAAATAGAAAACAAATAAATAAAAATATCCCAACTTTTCTTATGGACAATATGAAGGCCACGCCTCATGTCTCCACAGCCACAAACGATACCTACCCACACCAGCCTATATAAAACCGCACAAACCCATTACAACAAACATTTCGTTCAAAAGAAAAATTGATGAAAAACAAAAGAAAAATCCTATAAATCGCCATTTCAAACATCTTTGAATTCGCTGTGGGATTCACTTCGATTTGGTACCCTTTTTGTAAGTGCGACGGCTTTTTCCTGATGCAAAATAAAACCACAGCAAACTAGGGTTATGGGATTGGTGTCGATGGGTCATCGAATAGCGAAACCAGGTTGGTATTTATACTCGGGATTGGATTCCGAATGTGTGGCGATGAATTGGGGGTATGCGGTGATTGGTTTCATCGCTGGCACTTTGGTGACGAGGGCTTCCAGGCGAACTCGAGTTAGGGGAAATGGGGAGGGTCGGGAAGAGGCTTGGATGAGGTGAATTTTGGTGGAAGTTGTTCGATTTTTCATTGGGGAAGTGATGAGCGGTATGGGTTTGAAGTTGGATAATGGTGTTACAGGAGGTGCTCGATTTGGATTGTGGAAGAAGGAGGACTTCGGTGTAACAGATAAGGGATGGGTGCGGGTTGGTAGCAAAGGGAATTGGGCCAAAAGAAAAGTTAAGCCCAATTTTTTTGTTTTAGAATTTAGTTTATTTTTTTAAAAGTAAAACAATGTATTAACTTGTTAATGCGATAACTTGACCATACAATATCAGAATCACGAATGGTCGGATCCGTTGGGACCGTATGGACGGACACTTCGAGATGGAACTGACTGGGAGTGGATTGGAGCTCATTTGAATTTATGGCAAAATAAATTATTTGATTCAAATTAAATAACAGTTTATCGTTCTTTAACGATGAACTGCAAAAGTGAGTAAATCTCACTAACTCTGAACAGTTTATAATTTCATGTTGTATTTTTAGAACTGTTAAATGTTGGTTGATTGACTATGTGTTGACTGTTTGATTGAACTGCTAGTCAGTTAGTTGAATTTCTATATTGATTCTGTTTAACAGAATATATCATATGGAACTGAAAGTGATGTTGATTTTATTGTGTAACATCTGTGGATGCAGGGAAACAGGTTGGAGGAATCCGACTGGATTCCTCAACATTTATTTTACTTTTTTCATATATTGTTATATAATCTGTTATGGATTTTTTGTGTTGGAATGATATTGATCCTTGTTATTCGATATTTTAAATATCATAAAAGACCCTGGGATGTAAAAAGAATTTATTTCAATGTATATTGAAATAAAGGTATTTTATAAAATCAATAGATTTTATAAAAGGAAATATTTTGAAAGTAAATAAAAGGGGAATATTTATAAAACGAATAGAGTTTTATAAAAGGGAAAAATGTTGATAAACGACTAGAATTAAAAAAGGGAAATCATTTGTAAAGTGAAGAACCGTTACTAAAAGTAAATCTTTATAAATGAATAGTTTAATCGAGTTAAAAGGAGTTAATCGATGTTAGTTTATTCGAATAGTAAAAGGAGTTAATCGAATTAGTTATTCGAATAGAATAAAGGAAGTTATCGAATAAAGTCAAAAGGAGGTATTCGAATATAGTTTAGCAAAAAGGAGTTATACGATCAGAATTCATTGAATAGAATTAATTGATTAGAGTTAATCAAACAGAGTTAGTCAGTTAGGGTTAACCAGTTAGAGTTAATTGATTAGAGTAAATCAGTTAGGTTAAACCGTAGAGTTAAACCAGTTAGAGTTTATCAGTTAGAGCTAAACCAATTAGAGTAAATCGAATACAGTTTATTCGAATTGAGTTAGAGGAATTAATCGAATACAGTTTATTCAAATAGAGTTAGAGGAGTTAATCGAATACAGTTTATTCGAATAGAGTTAGAGGAGTTAATCGAATACAGTTAATTCGAATAGAGTTAGAGGAGTTAATCGAATACAGTTAATTCGAATAGAGTTAGAGGAGTTATCGAATATAGTTTATTCGACAGGAGTTAAGTGAATAGAGTAAATCAAATAGATTAAATCAATAGAATAAATCGAATAGAGTTAAGGGAAAAGAGTAAATCGAATATAGTTATTCGAAAGAAAAGTTAAGTAAGGAGTTAAGTAAAAAGAGTAAATCGATTAGGTTTAGATAAAGAGAGTTAATGGAATTTAGTTTATTCGTAGAAATGTTTTCGAATCTAGTTATTCGTAAGAGAGATTATCAAATATAGTTATTCATAGGGAGGAGTTATCGAATAGAGATTTATTCAAACGAAAGTTACGTAAGGAAGTGTTAAAGAGTTAAAAGATGAACTTACCCTATTTCGAGATTTGAAATGTTGTTCAGTTAAGGTCTGAGAGGTAGTTATACCCCAACTTGATTGACTTCGTTTTTAATTTAGAAATGGTTAAGGTTCGAGAGTGAAAGCGGTTAAGTGATTTAGTAAATAAGTATAGTGGTTTGAGTTGGCATCGCGATGGTTTGTTTAAACATCTGTCTAAGTCCAATGAAGAAGCTTTGTAAATGTTTTCCAATATAAAAAACCAGTAATGTTTTCTAATAAAGAAAACAACAAATGGAAATGTTTTCCATTGTTAATAACGTATATTTTCCAAATTTAGATAGTAAGAAATATTGAATATAAAGAAACATGAGATAAGTAAATTAATGAACTAAGGAAATAAATGTTGAATGATGTTTGATCGATATAAATTTCCGTTTGGAAATAATATCGTCGGTTGCACACCTGTTTTTCTTCGATAGTTAAATCACAGACTATCGAAGTTTTGACCATTTTAACGTTGTTAATATGGAGAGACCGGTTGGATTATTATCCAAAGAACCACTCTGTATTGGCATAAGCGTTGCGAATCATATATGCCAAAGGAAATTGAAGACGGAGTTATGCAAGGGCTATCCTGTTTACAGAATAGTGCCTTCGGTTCATCCTGTTCCTGGATGACTTGTATGGACGGATGTCTGACAAAGTATTTCCAGACGATCACGTATATTGATTTCTCCAACTGTACCAAGAGTGGAAGCGGAGAAGGAAACATCTTTTAGCTAACACATAATGTATGGTTGAGGACGTCAATCGGTGATTTGATGGATTTGACGATGTGGCATTCAAAGTGAATCTGGTGTGATGATAAAGCGTAGCTTCTAACCTCATCAATCGGTAAATGACAGAAATTGGGCAGGCAGCATGGCTAACTCGGTCGCACCAAAGTAGGTGTATAATAACATGATCTAGAGTTTCATTTACATCTAAAATCTATTGTTGATGTTGTCCCATTCGGGAAACGGTTGCTGATCCCAACCGTTAGTGATATACATTCGATACACTCAAGCGAAATGAGTGGTCGGTCATGTGTGGCCGGGTTGCAAGATGTTCTTGTTGAACCCAGTGTATTCCTCTCTAGACGTACACTAGCGAAATGTGGTTCCATACCTTGTCATAGTTGGAAATCCATTACCAAATACGTGCTTGCGATTTTGATTGTATACTATATATATGTAGAACGCGAGATGAAAGCGTTTCTGCTAGATGATTATTATATTGTGTTGATAGACATTATTATAATATCAAAAGGTTTTTGATATAAAGATATTTGGATTCTCATAAGGGAAAAACCCGTTCTGTTATACGGCATGGTCTTATGAGATATCGATTACCTACTTGAACTGTTTTTAAACTGTTTTACTCATACTAGTCCCATGACTGACCCGGAGTTTATTTGTTTGTTTCCCTAAACTCTTGGGTGCCTAAATTTGTATGGGAAGTCAAGTAGTCAGGATTTACAGATATACTGGAAGAGCTTGGAGCAGGAGGCTTCACTATCATATAGCTATAGTTCATTTCCGCTGGGTTGTAAGTGCTGTACTTTGATAATGATATGTATATTCAAGTACAGATTTGTATTTCAAAGTAATGTTATGGAATATATTTATTCGTTCTGCTGTGAGATTCGTGTTACTCTGGTATTGTGTTCTTCTTCTATTCTAAGTTTCTATCTTATCTTTCCTCACCCTCTAATTTCTTTCATTAATGACCGGTATTTTTCGACGTTTGGTTAGTCATCATCGTGTTTATGGCGATAACCAAAGTCGACAAAAACCCGGGTCATTACAGTTGGTATCAGAGCTTAAGTTAAGTGAATTACCTTGGCTCTGTGGCGTGACTCGGTGGAGATAGGGTTAGTAATACCCTAGATTGAGTTGAGTGTATATATATACGAGTGAGCATATTTGTTATTGATATAAAAGTTGTTTTATATTGTGGAGATTAGTTGGTTGAGTCGTTTATGAGTTCTAGTCGATCAGTTTGATCCACTGTACCGGTAGGAGTTTATAAACACTCAAATACGATGGGTCGACACGATATGTTTTGAAAAGAGGGTAAATTAAAATAAGTTTACCCAAGGTATATCTTGATATCGAGAAGATATATATATATATATCAAAATTATAATATATTGGATGTATTGGTTGTTTTTATAATCGAGTAAGATTATAAATTAAATGGTTATGTAAATAACCAATCAGAATTCATATAAGTGAAATACGTGAAATCAGATGAGTTAAATCTGAAGTTTAAACCAGAAATTGAATTAAAATTCTGGAAAATTGGATAAGTTTTTGTAAATGAATTTGGATTAAAAATAAAGAAAATTTAAGATCCTGGGAGATTTTAAATTGTTTTACAAGCAGTGTGAATTATATTTTGAAATGAATTTCAAAGTGAAAATGTTTAGAAATGGTTTTATAGTATTGAACTCACTTCGATCGCTGGAAAATAGATTCTGATGATGATAGCTGCATCATCAGTATTCATTTTCGAGTTGTAAGTGACGAATTACTACCAGAGATACTGTTTTGAATTTGTTTTAGGAAAGACAAGTTTGTATTGAATTTCAAAATGGGATTTTTAATAAAGAATGAATAAAGAAAGATTGAAATAGAGATTGAATATAGAAATTCAAAGGGAGATTGAATATATGAAATTCAATGGAATTGAAATAGAGATTGAATATAGAAATTCAAAGGGAGTTTGAATATATGAAATTCAATGGAATTGAAATAGAGTTTGAATATAGAAATTCAAATAGAATTTGAATATAGAATTCAAATGGAATTTAAACTATAGGATTTGAATATATAGAATTTGAAAAACAGAATTTGATATGTAGAATTTGATATATAGAATTTGAATAGAATTTGATATATAGAATTCGAATAGAATTTGATATATAGAATTTGAATAACAGAATTTGATATATAGATTTGAATAATAGAAGTTATATAAAATTTGAATATAAATTGAATAGAATTAACTAAGTCGAAGAGGAATTAGTTAATCGAGTTTTGAATTTGAAGTTGAACTTTGAAAGGTGAATTGGATTTGTAAATGGATATTCGAAATCGAATATAGAACTTAAATTTGAAATTTTGGATTCAAATTAGTTAATAAGCAACTTAAAATATATTTGAACATGTCATGTTCAAATATAAAAGTGAAATAGACTAAAGAGTTAATTAACAAATTAATTAACGAATTGAGTTAAAACGATCAGGTATAGTTAAAATAGATTGGGCAGGTATAAATATACATGAGATAGGTATGGATAAGGTATGAAGGTATATAAATAGAATGCTCGACGAAAAGGTATGTATTTAATTCATGTATGAGATTTTATGCGCCCAATCGGCTAGCCGCTTGGCCTTTTCTTTTTGTTTTAGATTGGTGAGGGCCATGAGAGGCTATTTGAAATATCCCGATGCTCCTGGTACAAAGGAGGTTATGGTGAATTTTTCCGGGAATTTAAGGAGTTAGAATATTTTTAAGATAATTTGATGGTTAGAAATCAACGTATCGATATATATATATAGAAGTCGATTAGGAAACAAACTTAGAAATAGAATAGTAAAATCAAAAAGGAAGACTAATAATAAAATCTAGTAAAAATAGAAAGAGGAAGCGTATACGTGTTTAAAAGTGAGTAAGTAGTTGTATGGTATTGATTATTCGAGTAAGTAGTCATATCTGTTTTGACGTTATAAATGTTATTCAGTCAAGGTCTGAGAGGTAGTTATACCCCAACTTGATTGATTTCATTATTAACAAATAAATAGTAAGATTTCAGGCTCGAAGATCAATGTTGAATAAGAGTTAGTTGAATATAGTATTTGGGTTGTCGTAACGATGTTTTACACAACATCCGTTTTAATCCAAATAAGTTGAAGCTTGGAAATATAATAAAGAATATTACCTAAGTATAGAAATAAACGAGATCGGAAAAGAGATAAGTAATTGGAATATTTTCCAATTATAAATAGCATATATTTTCTAAAGTTTAGAAAATAAAGGGAGGCGATATTCGGAAATGTTTTCCAAATAACATAAAAGGCCAATATGGTTATTGAAAATATTTGGTTAACAAATATTGATAAAGAAATAGAGAAGTGATTTAACTAATATAACATTAATTAAGGGCTCAATGACATGTTCGAAAGGAAATTTTGATTTTTGAAAAGAGTAAACTGTTTGAAAACTCCCAAGGAAAGACTGTTTGAATTAAAAACAAATTTAACAGAAATTTGTGAAAGCAAAAATGGAATTAAAGTAAAGCCAGTAAAGTGGTAACTGAGGTTGAATTAGAATGATATCAAGACAAATTGGATTGTGAGATTCAAATTTGAAGGGTAATGGGATAATCAAGTTAAGAGTTGGGAATTGAGAAGAAACTCAAGTTGAAATGATATTTAACTCGGATATAAGCAAATGGTTGTGCTGTGGATAAAAGCAGATTGGAATTTGATTGGGATGACCCTTGTATCCGCTTAGTTGATAGCATATGGAAGTGATAGAGTTGATATGCCGACAAAAGGTACAAGTTTATATTTCTATTGGATATAAGATTTATGAGCCGAATTGGCAAGCCGCTTGGCTGTTTGATTTTCTTTTGGGTTGGAGATGGCCCAGAGAGGCAAGGGGTGGTTTGACGTGTCGACCAGTACAAAGGAGGTGCTGGCGAATTTATTTGAAGAGTTAAGGCATTAGAAAATTTTCAGGATTTTTGGAAATTTTCGTTGATAAGAATTAATTAATAATTTAATTGAAATTAAATTGGTTCAGTTGAAACTGAAGTTAAGAAGTGAACAAATATGTTCTAACCAGTCGATAGGGTCGTCCTCTACCTTTTAGCAATTTCGAGGACGAAATTATTTTAAGAGGGAAAGATTGTAATGACCCGCATTGGCAGAGGTATTACAATTAATTTATTTAATTATATAAATAGGGATTTAGGGAATTAAATCGTCGTTAATTAAATTATAGTGAATATTTAATTAAATTAAATAATAGAATAATATATTTAATTCAAAAATAGTCAAAATATTGTAAATCACAATATTCTGTGAACTGGGTCACCCCTAGGATTTATTTCAGCTTAGAATTGAGTTATATTGACGAATATATTCAATCGACGTCAGTTTGAACGTGTAATTATAATATAATTAAAATAGAGCTCGAAATGGCGTGGTAGTTCGCTAATTGGCGATTCGAACTTCAACTGAGTATACAGGATTCGTTTTAAGCCGGATTTCTGTGAAACAGGAAACGTGTGGAGCTGGTGGAGTATATCTTTCTAGTGGAAGAGAAAAATCGGGATTTCATTATGTAGATTTTGATTTATGTCCAAATCAAATTTCAGAAAAGTCGCTGTGGAATTCCTTTATAAATTATAAAGGAATTATTTATATTAAAAAAAGGAATTTCAATATAAATCGAATATCGGGTTGACCCAGATTTGAAATGTAACAACCCGGATTTCCGGCGGCTTTGGTTATCGACGTAAGCCCGACGTCGATAACCAAAACATCGAAAAATCCCGGTAATTAATGAAAGAAATTAGAAGGTGAGAATAGATAAGATAGAAACTTAGAATATAAGAAGAAGAAGAACATAACATCAGAGTAACACGAACCTCACAGCGGAACAAATAACATATAATAGATAACATAACTTTGAAATATAACAGTTATGTATACAATAGCACTTATTAGAGTACAGCACTTACAACACAGCGGAAATAACTATAGCTATATGATCTTGAAGCCTCCTGCTCCAAGCTCTTCCAGTATATCTGTAAAACCCGGCTACTTGACTGCCCGTACAAATTTAGGCACCCAAGAGTTTAGGGGAAACAACAAATAAACTCCAGGTCAGTCATGTGACTGGTGTGAATAAACTCAAATCATTTAAAACAGGTATATGATATCTCATAAGACCACGCCGTGAATACGGAACGGGTTTTTCCCTTATGAGAATCCAAACATTTTTGTAAAGCAATATCATTCTGATATTATAATAATGTCTAAGTACAAATAAATATCAGTCTAGTAGAAACGCTTGCATCTCACGTTCTACATATATAGTATACAATCAAAACCGCAAGCACGTATTGGGTAATGGATTTCCAACTATGACAAGGTATGGAATCACCTTCCGATCAGTGTACTCTAGGAACGATACACTGGAGTTCAACCACAACATCTTGCAACTCAGCCACACATGACCGACCACTCATTTCGCTTGAGTGTATCGAATGTACATCACCAACGGTTGGGATCAGCAACCGTTCCCGTATATATATGGGACAACATTGATAGATTTAAGAAACAAAAGAATATTCTCTAGATAGGTGATTATACAACCTACTTCGGTGCAACCGACTTAGCTATGCTGCCTGCCCGATTTCTGTCATTTACCGGTTGATGAGGCTAGAAGTTACGCTTTATCATTACATCAGATTCACTTCGAATGCTACATTGTCAAATCCATCAGAATCACTAATTTACGTCTACAACCATACATTACGTGTCAGCTAAAAGAAGTTTCCTTCTCCGCTTCCACTCTTGGTATAGTTGAAGAAATCAATGTACGTGACCGTCTGGAAATACTCTGTCACACATCCATCTTCATTCACTTAGAACGTCACATCGTCATACCCGCCACATCACAAATTTACTTATCCAAAAATAACACGGGTATACAGCTAAGAGAAACGAATTCCTCCGCCACCAAACGTGAATATGTTTGAACAGATCAACTTACGCGATCTATTGGATATACTCTGTCAGACCTTCGTCCATACAAGTTGCCCTGGGACTGGACAAACCGAAGGCACTATTCTGTAGACAGGATAGTCCTTGCATTTTACTCCGTCTTCAATTATCTTTGGCATATATGATTCGCGACGCTTATGCCAATACAGAGTGGTTCTTTGGATAATAATCCAACCGGTCTCTCCATATTAACAACGTTAAAATGGTCAAAACTTTGATAGTCGGTGAGTTAACTATCAAAGAAAAACAAGTGTGCAAACAACGATATTATTTCCAGATGGAAATTATATCGAACAAACATCATTTAACATTAATCTCTTTAGTTCATTTATTTACTTATCTCCTATTTCCCTATATTCAATATTTCTTATTTTCTTTTATCAGAAAACATTTCTGATTCTCGTTTGGAAAACATTTCCAAAACTCCTTTACGATCAAACCTTACCATTTCTTAGTTAAGAAGGAAGTCACTCAAGTTGGGGTATAATTACCTCTCAGACCTTAACTGAACAACGTTATAACTTCGAAATGGTCAAAGTTTATCTTTTAAATCTTTAACAACTTCTTTACGCCTTTCTCGGATTCAATTTTACTAATCCACTTCTATATTTAAAACATTGGTTATAACGATAACGTTATAACCCCTACTTTCGAATTATCTAACTTAAATTTTAACTTCTATTCTTATTAGTGAATAATTAACCTAACACTTATTTATTTATAAATAAATAAATCTATTTAAACACTGGAAAGTGTAAGTACTTTCCCGAATTCGATATAATCGAATTCGCCGATTAACTCTCTTCGAGAAATCTCTATTTGATTAACTCTTCTTCGAATAACCTATATTCGATTAACTCCTTCTCGAATAAACGATATTCGATAATCTCTCTTCGAATAACTAATATTCGATAACTCTTCCTTTTCAAATATCTCATATTTGAAAATCTCACTTCGATTAAACTATAATCGATAACTCCCTTCGATGAAACTAACATCGATAACTCCATTCGATGAAACTAACATCAGTAACTCCTTTCGATGAAACTAACATCGATAACTCCTTTCGATAACTCCTTTCGATGAAACTAACATCGATAACTCCTTTCGATAACTCCTTTCGATGAAACTAACATCGATAACTCCTTTCGATGAAACTAACATCGATAACTCCTTTCGATGAAACTAACATCGATAACTCCTTTCGATGAAACTAACATCGATTTATTTAACTCGACGAACTTAACTCGACTAACTTAACTTGACTCGACTGACTCGACTTACTTGGTTCGACCAATTCGATTCGATTAACTAGGCTCGACTAACTTGACTAACTTAACTCGACTTACTTGGTTCGACCAATTCGATTCGATTAACTAGGCTCGACTAACTTGGTCGAACCACCCGATCAACTCAACTTATTTAACTTTAACTGGTTTTACTTGGTTTGACTAACTCAATTTATTAACTCGATTGACTAATTCAACTCGATTAACCTAACTTGATTTACTTATCTCGATTAACTGAACTAATCACTTTGATTAACTCGACTAATTCACTTTGGTTAACTTAACCAATTCACTTAACTAATTCACTTAGTTTAACTTAACTAATTCACTTAACTCCTGTCGAATAAACTATATTCGATAACTCCTCTAACTCTATTCGAATAAACTATATTCGATTAACTTTTTTTACTCTATTCGAATAAACTATATTCGATTAACTCTATTTAACTCCGTTTAACTCTATTCGAATAACTAATATTCGATTTACTCCTTTTCTTTATTCGGATAAACTATATTCGATCAACCCATTTGATTTAACTCTAATCGATTTAACTCCATTTAACTCTATTCGAATAACTAATTCGATTAACTAACTTCGAATACCATATTCTGAAACACCCCACCTCCGTTAGGGTCACTCTCAAAGGGAATGCCCTAATTTTGGTGGAGGTTTATAAGTATAAGTCACAGATATACAAGACAGATACAAGAACACATATTTTTGAACAGCGGAAAACAACAACTTTTATTTCATTAAAATATGTGTTACACAAACCATGCCATAATTGTCTTACAATATTTCCAAAATCATAACTGTCTTGATTACATTATTTAAAGAAGCATAAAGAAAACATAAATAAACTGCAAAAGTCCCATAGTTGCTGTCCAAAGCCATAGTCCAAAACGAAAAGATCCAAGCAATACATTCTTTCTCTTCAAGCTGGATATGAAGGCTGGTCAAGCTGCGGTATTCCCTCCCTGTGGACCTGGGGGGGGGGAACGGAAGGAAAGAAGACGAAAGAAAAGTAGAGTCAGACATAAAGCCTGAGTAAGTCTAGGACTATTCAGTTTATGAATAAAGAACTGGGTATGATAAGTATAAACTAGAAATGGGAAAGCACCACATACTTAGTTAAGTTGTCTAGGGTCGAATATACTATCGTACCCCATGTTAATCTTTGTACCCATATAAACTAGTTCCCAACAGGCACCCCATAATCAGGGTGAAGTGATCAATTTTATGATGATCGGCTCCTACTCGCATGGTTACATGTGTCTTACGGCCCCCGATGTTGTAGTTACCTATGCTGGTCCCACCATGGAGTGTATCAAGTCCCATGGTGGCGGCCCGACACAATTCTAGAATGCACAGTATGCTACTGGTGCCCAGTGCCTTATTTTTCTGCGCCGGAGTGTGTGCACGCCCGCACCCCGTTAGAACCTACACTGCTGCACCACCGCCGTCGATTTGACCTCTTACAATCAGCCCAGTAATCGTGCCCCACCCTGCCTAGTTTCAGGGTATCATGATACCTTGTAGGGTTACTGCGAAAAGGGTCCTCCGCTACTAGGTTTTCTATTTCTAGCCAACATGCTAAGTTGGTTAAGTGTGTTATAAACCTAACCCCCAATCAGTCTGTTTAACATGTTCCATCTTGATTAAGTATTAATATAATTTACTTAATCCTATCAATCCTGACTCAGCCTTAATTGTCTTATTAAAGCCTTGACCTCTCACATTAGACAGGTATTGTTGTGGCTGCCTGTTGCCGGTTGGGTCCGGGCAGTCTTACGCCACAACTCAGTCTAACCTCGGGTCCTTATTGGGCTCCATGTTTAACCACCCACATTGGATAGGTATTGTTGTGACTACTGGACAGCCGGGCGGTTCCGGGCAGGTTTACATCACAACTCAATCCAACCTCGGGTTAAACACATCGTATTTTCTACATTTACATATTTTGTCTTTCTTCTTTTTATATGTAAATATTTGCGGCCCATTATTCAAAATCAATTTAAGCTAATGGTGTAAAGGTTTACACCAATCATGGGCCCAACCCATTCTTGAATTTGGGCCCATCTACTTTTATATTTTCATTTATTAATTAATTTGGCCCAACGCTATTTCCCCCGTTTAATACATTCGTTTATTATAATATATGTTGGGCTTAGCCTTTTAAGCCCAACTTAGCCACGTGAAAAAGGGGAGGCTTAAAACGTGATTATATACACAAAAAGGGGAATGTGAACGCATGAACTTGCAACATAACGTTGGAACTACAAAATAGAAACTGGTGTACTTGCATTGTAGTAACATATACTTTGGTCATAAAGCATAAGTGACATGAATCAAACCATGTAAACTTGTAGTTAAGTTAAGAATCTAACTAAATTAGATATCATTATTGACACATAGTCTTAACTACAACATAAACCTATATTTTTACTTAGGCATAATGTCAAACATAAGCAAATCATGTTTATAAAATTACTATATGTTTACAAAGGTGCTTACTTTTGTTACTAATACAAAAGTATAGTTCAACTAGAATTATTCCAACTTAATCATGATTTTTAATCTATTCACATAATCATGGCACAAATATACCCAAACATGAAATCATGGTTTTTGATCTATTCATGAAATCATGGCATAAATATTCCTAAACATGAAATCATGGTTTTTACTTTATTCATGCAAACTTGCAATTGGAATGTAAATCTAACTTAGCTATGTGTCACATATATTATCATATAATTCTTGTTAGCAATATAGGCCTAACATGTTTTTCAATTAGGCATAATACCAAACATAGCCTAGTCATATTCATAAAATCAACATAAGTTCACAAAGAGGCTTACTTTTGTTTCTAATACAAAAGTATGGTTTTATACATAGATCATGATGCCAATTCCAACATAATTTCATATGAATCATAATACCCCAAATTTGATCCAATTACACAAAAAGTGATTTTGTACAAATATACATTATGTTGGCGTAGTAGCAAAACCACATACTTGCATGAATCTCAATTAAACAACCACAAACATGTAGCTTCAACATGAATTACATACTTGCGAATATCCAATCGTATACTTGCATGAATCTCAAATAAACTACCGCAAACATGTAGTTTTTATCATGAATTACATACTGCGAATATCCAATCGTTATATCACAACATTCCAAATCGATTAGAATCATAGAAACGCACAAATATGAATTACTATCACCACAAATCAAGTGTAATTCTCATTTTACACAAATCAAACACAGTTATTTATTTCATACCGGAATAGCACTCAACTTACAACGTATGATGAATCTTCAATTCAGGAATCTGAATTCTGAATTTGGAGATGCTATCTTTTGCTTACAAACCCTAGAACAATGCTAAACATTATTTGTTTCCCATTCTTCTTTTTTTTCATGTTTTGCTGCGATATTTAAATTAAAGATATCTTCTTCACACGTTATCTGTTTTGCGTAAACTCGGACTCTATCTCAAGCAAAATTTCGAGGCGAATGCAAAGGCGTAACCCATTTCCCTTAATTCTTATGTTTTGAATTAAGTAATGCTTTAATTTATGAATTTCACGGTTATAGAATACACGGGGTGTTACATTCTCCCCCACTTAAAAGGATTTCGTCCCCGAAATCTTCAAGTTAGGAGGAATGTATATCCTAACATCCAATCATCCATCTACTCATCCATCAAACACGAGCATCCATTGTCCTTAAAAGACTTCTAATGCTTCATGATCATATGCGCAGTGTGTGTGTGTGTACATGTACTTATCTAATGCAAAATCAGGCGGTCTACTGATTCAGTTGACCTCCTTAATGCGAATTATGTAAGTGCCATGAATCCATTATGTATGCAAATTTTCCTATTCATGATTCTACATGAGTGCACAATCATTCATACAAATGCAACATTCATATGTCAACACATTAAAGTTCAACCATATACGAATGCAAACATATGTGCATATGCAATATGAAGTGACTGAGCCGATCAAAAACCTAGATTGTGTGTGTATATGCAACCACGAGCAACCACTAGCAATCACTTGCAACCACTTGCAACCATCATCCATAATATGTTTCAACTACATGTTTTCATCCAAAGGGTTTCTACCTAAAAGATAAGGTCGAGGAAATATACCTAAAAAGATAGATAAAAGCGCAACTTAAGGAAAAAGAAAGATCAAGGATGTACCCTCGAAAAGAAAAGGGTAGGCAGTGCGTATTCTAGCTTCAGTTTCCCAAGTCGCGTCTCCCTCGGCGTCGCTCCACTGAACTTTGACGAGCTTGACTTCGCGGTTGCGTAGCTTCTTCACTTCCGTTCCTAATATGCGGGTTGGAACTTTCCTCACGGTTGCTTCGCGCTCTACTTCGGCTTCTTCTAGGATACTTGGCTCTACCGCTTCAGCAGACTCATGTAGACATTTTTGGAGATGTGAAACATGAAAAACGTTGTGAACTCCAGCCAGCCTTTCGGGTAGCTCTAGTCTATATGCCATTTTCCCAATTTTCTCGATGATAGGGAATGGCCCTACGAACCTTGGTGCTAGCTTTCCTGTGGTTCCAAAACGAACAACGTTCCTTAGTGGAGATACCTTGAGAAAAACTTTGTCCCCAATTTCAAATTCAAGGTCGGTTCTCCTCTTGTCGGCGTAGGACTTTTGTCTGTCTTGGGCCGTCTTCATCCTTCTTCATATTAAGTCTACTTTCTCTGAAGTCTCTCGGATCATATCTGGTCCAAGTATGAGCTTATCAGTAGACTCCCACCAACAAGTGGGCGATCGGCACGGCCTTCCATATAAAGCTTCGAAGGGTGCCATTCCGATGGTTGCTTGATAACTGTTGTTGTAGGCAAATTCCACCAAAGGAAGGTGGTCTTCCCATGTTCCTCCGAAGTCAAGGACGCACAGTCTTAAAAGGTCCTCCAAAACTCTGTTTACTCTTTCTGTTTGGCCGTCGGTTTGGGGATGATAGGCTGTGCTCAAGCATAACTGCGTTCCTACTGCTTCTTGCAGACTCCGCCAAAACTCACTGGTGAAGATAGGGTCTCTGTCAATAACAATGCTGGATGATATTCCATGGAGTCGAACGATTTCCTTGAGGTAAAGTGATGCTAGGGATGAGGCAGTTCTTTTACTTTTGACAGGTAAAAAGTGGGCGCTTTTAGTAAGCCTATCCACTATTACCCAAATGCTAGTGTTGCCTCTCCTAGACCTAGGCAGCCCATCGATGAAGTCCATTGAGATGCTATCCCACTTCCACTGTGGGACCTCTAGAGGATGTAGCAGTCCGCCAGGCCTTTTCTGTTCCGCCTTAACCTGTTGGCACACCATACACTTAGAAACGAATTCTGCCACGTCCTTTTTCATGCCGTTCCAGAAGAAAGTTCTTTTTATGTCCTTATACATTTTGTCTCCGCCTGGGTGTATTGTCATCTTGGAGTGATGTGCTTCCTCGAGAACCCTCTTTACTAAATCTTTTGCTTGTGGGACGCATAGTCTTCCGTCTCGCCTTAGCAAACCCTTATCGTCGATGGAGTATCTGTTGAGGTGACTTGAAGTCTCACCCCTAATTAGCCTATCAATCATTTCCACAAGCTGAGGGTCTTCGCGTTGTGCTGTCCCTACTGAATCCACTAAAGTTGGGCGCACTTCGAGAGATGCTAGCAGGCCTGGTACAAAATCGGAGGAAGGCCTAAAGTCGAAGCTGGCTATAAACTCTAGGCTTTGTCTTTCAACAAACAGCGGGCTTAGGGTCAATTTCTTTCGGCTCAACGCGTCTGCCACTACGTTGCCTTTGCCCAGAGTGTAGGAGATCTCGAAATCATACGAGGCAAGAAACTCCATCCATCTCTGTTGCCTCAAGTTAAGATCTTTCTGCGAGAAAAGATATTTCAACGATTTATGGTCAGTGTAAAGTTCGAACTTCTCACCTAGGAGATAGTGTCGCCAAGACTTGAGTGCAAAGACGATGGCAGCTAATTCAAGATCGTGGGTTGGGTAGTTCTTTTCGTGCACCTTCAACTGCCTCCCGCCATAAGCTACTACCCTTCCTTCTTGCATTAAGACGGCACCTAGCCCTGTCCCACATGCATCTGTATAAACAGTGAACATCTTGCTTCCATCTGGCAACGTCAAAACTGGGGCTGTTGTAAGAGCCCTTTTTAGTCGCTGGAAAGCAAACTCGCAATCCAAGTCCCAATTGAACACTAGATTCTTCTTGGTCAATTTCGTGAGCGGAGCTGAGATTTTCGCAAAATCCCTTATGAACTTTCGATAGAAACCTGCTAGTCCTAGAAAACTTCGGACCTCAGTTGCATTCCTTGGTGTCTTCCAATCCTGTACCGCCACTACCTTAGCAGGGTCCACTGCTAACCCTTGCTTGGATACTATGTGCCCAAGGAACCTCACTTCTTCCCTCCAAAAGTGGCATTTGGAGAATTTGGCTTTTAGTTGATGGGCTCGCAGAGTTTCCATGATTGCCCTTAAGTGCTGATGTAACAACCCGTATTTTGAATAATCTGTTATAACATAAATCGAGGCAGAATTTAATTCAAAAATCAGAATCAGGGGAAACGGGCTATGCCATTGCGTTCGTCTCGGAAAAATACGCGAAATAGAGTCCGAGTTTTCGAAAATCGGAGTCCGTATGACCCAGTTAAGGCCCATTGAAGTTTTCAGAAATTTCTATGCTAAAGACAGATTTAAATTTCAAATTAAAATCAAGGATTAGGGCTAATCAGGGTTAGGCGGGAAAATTCCCGCCAGGGGGCCCCATGTCGACAGGGCACCCAGGGTGTCGACTGCCCTGTCGACAGCCCTGTCGACAGGGGGTGCCCAGGCAGTTCAGCCTGGTGCACCATTTCTGATTTGGGTTGGGTCATGTGGCTTGGTTCTGGAGAATTCTTAGATCTGACGGGCCAAACCTAATCTAGGGTTAATCCTAGGGCTAAAAACACTCTAATTCTCTATAAATATACCCCTAATCCTACCCTAAAGCCTCATTAATCAATCTAGCAACTAAACTATGCCAAATTGAATCCTCAAATGGCCTCCACCTAAAATCCCTAGCCTCCACCTTCCTCAAAGTTTAATCCTATGAAGATCATACAACCTTTTCTATGTTGTATGAATGCTTAATAACTTGCATACTTCATTAAGTTGCAAGTTTGATTTGCTAAAGTTTGTGTTTTTGGGATTTTGCAAAAGGGTTTTCTTGTTTGAAGCTTTGTTTTGGATTTTTAAAGGGCTTCTTCATCTTATTTGGTGGATTTGTGGCTTGTTTATATTTGTAAGCCCTCTTACCTTCACTTTACAAACTCTAAAGTTAATGTTTGGTGAAAGTTGAGATTTATGTGGGTTTAGTTGATTATGCATGCTTATGCGAACTCACTATGTCATGTTTTATATGATTCATAAGTTATGCATGCTTATGCGAACTCACTATGTCATGTTTTATATGATTCATAAGTTATGCATGCTTATGCGAACTCACTATGTCATGTTTTACATGTTCCATAAGTTATGCATGCATATGCGAGATTCCTATGCCATGTTTTACATGTTTCACAAGTTATGCATGCTTATGCGAGTTCATCTTACCATGTTATGCAAGTTTAATGGATTATGCATGCTTATGCAAGTTCATCTTACCATGTTATGCAAGTTTAATGGATTATGCATGCTTATGCAAGTTCATCTTACCACGTTATGCAAGTTTAATGGATTATGCATGTTCACCTTACCATGTTATGCATATTTAATAAGTTATGCATGTTTATGCGAGTTCACTATGACATGATTTGCAAGTCTAACATGTTATGCATCATTATTATGATATATGAAGTTCATCATGTATGCTATGCCAAATTTATACCCTTATGCGTTATGACGAATATGTAAGCGATATAATGACGTTGGGGGGTTTGGGTAAACTTAAAAATACATGAAACTAAAAGATTGGGAATTTACCTATTAAGTTAGGTCTACCCCTTGGGAATTTACCTATTAAGTTAGGTCTACCCAAGTATATGTTAACTTGTAAATATGTTCTAAAGTGGACATGACATTAGATAACATGATATGGCCAACTCGAGGTTAGACCTAGTTGTGGTGTAAATCTTCCCAGGTAACCACAACGTGGGGTCTAATGTGGGTAGTTGGTCATGTTGCACCATAAGACCCGAGGTTAGACCTAGACGTGGTGTAAATCTTCCCAGGTAACCACGGATGTCTAATGTGAGAGGTTGGGTGCATTAAGTAATTAATGCCTCATGATTAGGGTTAAGTCATGGCCCACTAATACTTAACCAATAATGGGGATGCGAGGATTAGATGGGGTTAAGTGGTTACACTTAGCTAATCTAATCCAGGTTTAGTGAGGGGTTAAAACCACACTTAACCCTCTTAGAAACCCTAGCAACGTGGTCTGTTCCAGCAGTAATCCCAGTTTGGTATCATTCACAACCCTAGAGGCTAGGCTAGGGCGGGGCACGATTACTGGACGGATGTAAGCGACCAAAGCGACGGCTGAGTGGTACAGCGGTGCGGGTCCGGCGGGCTACGGACGTGCACGTAGTCCGATGTTGGACAAACTCGAGGCACGGGTACCAGTAGGCTTAGACTGTGCATTATTGCTTAGGTGTCTGGGGTTGACACCCGAGGGCTTGATACACCCAAAGGTGGACCCAGCGCAGTCTGACTACATCCATGTGGGCCATATGGACACCAACACTTGACGTGTTAGGTTTATAGGGAGCCGATCGACTAGACCGTTGGGCTGGGCCTTATACTAAGGTCACTTCATGTTATTGGGCCAAAGTTTGGGCCAAGGGATCAAGGTCTGTTTTGTGGGTTTGCTAGTACACTGTGGTGCAAAGTTTAAGCTCGTCTATGTGATGTCACCTTTATCTATTTGCCAGTATGTTCATCTCAGTTTCCATCATACTGTTAACTTTATTAGTTTATAGATTGATCGTAGTAGGGCTTACCAGTCTTTTTGACTGACCTGTTTTCTTTCGCTTCTTTTCTTCCGTTTCCCCCCCCCACAGGTTCTCAGGGAGGGACTACATCTGCTTAGTCGATCTTTGACTTGCTTGTTGGATAGCTCACGTATGGATCTGAGCTAGCTGTGGCTTATCTTTTATTTCTGGGGATTAGTACTGATGTTTACTATGTATTTTGTTATCACGTATCTAGACTGGAGTTGTATTTTGGATCATGACATTTTGATAATATGTACTTGACTATGTGGGTTTTCTGAGATGATGATGATGGGTTTTTATCTGCTACCGCTGCTTTACTTATATTTTTATATACTCTATCCTGCTATATCTCTGTGCATGTTTACCTTCACAATAACGCCCCTCCAAAGCTAGTACATTCTAAGGAGTGATCCTAGTGGAGGTGGGGTGTTACATTTGGTATCAGAGCCAGGTTAACAAGATTGAACAAAACTTTTAAAAAAAAAACCCCTTTTTGAAAAACTATTTTCAAAAACCTACTAAGTATTTTCCAAAATAAAGTCTAGAATATTTTAAGGCTAATCCCCAAAAGCCATCAGCGTTATCCTTCGTTTCCTTGACCTAATCTTATCTTATCTTTTGTTTCAGTATGGCTGAGAATCTTGACATCCCAGATGGAGTGAACGTACCACTATGGTATAGGAGACTCCTAGAAGCTAGGGCGGCAGCTGGTCCCGCCAACCCTACCCCCACTCCTCCTCCTGTAGTTGAGAATCCTATCCCTAATATCCCTCCTCCGGTGGTCCCTGCTCCCCCTCCTCCAGCGGTTAATATTCCCCCTCCCGTTGCTAATGTTCCTCCTCCTCCCGTTGCTGAGGCTCCTCTTCCTCCTCCTCCCCCTCAGCATCCTCAGATTGAGTTTACAAAGGTGTGTAAAGACTTCAAGGCAATGGGGGGCAAGAATTTCCTAGGCACAGAATCTTTCGTTGAAGCTAGGAATTGGCTGAAGGACACGGAGGACTTGTTTGCCATCTTTGGGATAGATGACGAGAGGAAGATCTTGTTGACCGTATGGCTTCTGAAGGATGAGGCGGCCTATTGGTGGGAGGTCACCAATGGGACGAGGCCCGTTGAGACTTGGGCCGATTTGAGGGCTAGATTTGTAACTAAGTTTCTATCTTCAGCTGAAGCAAATTTACAAATGGAGAAGTTCCTTGCTCTAAAGCAAGGGGATATGTCTGTCAAGGAGTATGTGAACAAGTTCAATCAGCTGGCCCGTTTTGGTTTGGATATAGTAAACACTCCGGAGAAGAAGGCTCTTCGATTTGCCAGAGGATTGAATGAGCCGCTACAGGGCTTGGCGATGTCACATATTCCGCATGGAGCCACTTTCGAGAGTTTGGTCAATATGGCTCTGCTCCAGGGAGAGGGAAAGAAGGAAGTCAAGTCGGGCGATACTCAAGCAAAGAAGGCGGATTCTCAAGGCAAAGGCAACCAAGGTCAAAGCAGTCAAGGAAATCAGAATAAGAACAAGAAGGGCAACAACAAAGGCAAGGGGAAGTGCAATTACTGTGGCATAGCTGGGCATTTTGCTAAGGATTGCAGGAAGAAGAAAAGGAAGCTTAGTGGTGGATGCTTTTCTTGTGGAGAGACTGGGCACTTCAGCAAAGACTGCCCAAAGAAGAAAGGACAGGCTGGATCTTCAGGAGGGCAAGTTCATGCTCTCAATGCCGCTTCGGTTCCCGAGAGAGGTAGTGTTTCTGTTGAGAACCTTGTTTATATTTCTGATCTTCCAGTACGTACCTTGTTTGATTCCGGTGCATCACATAGCTTTATTTCATCTGATCTTGTTGATAGTTTGCACCTCAGTACTAGCTTAGTGGATGATCCCGTTTGTGTTTCGAATCCCATTGGGGGTTCTGCTCATCTATCCATGATATGTGAGGATCTAAGGATCTCTATACTCAGCGTTGAGTTCTTGTGTAGTGCGTATGTCCTAGGTTTCAGGGGATACGGATTAATCTTGGGCATGGATTGGCTGTCTAGATATGGAGCCATTCTGGATTGTGAGCATAGGGTTGTAAGGCTTGTGACTCGCCTGGGCAACACCTTAGAGATTTCATGCAATCCGAAGAATCCCGTCATGTTATGCTATCTAGAATCTCTCGACTCATCGGAGGAGGCCCTTCAGTCTGTAAGGGTGGTCCGAGATTATCCAGATGTGTTTGAAGAAGTTAAGGGGTTGCCCCCTAAACGAGAGATTGACTTTCGCATCTATCTGGTAGATAATGATAAGCCTGTTTCTTTGCCCGTTCGGCATATGGCTCCGCGTGAGAGACGGGAGTTGAGCAATCAAGTGAAAGAATTGCTTGAGAAGGGCTTCATCAGAAGGAGTATATCCGAATGGGGAGCGCCTGTGGTGTTTGCAACTAAGGCAGATGGCTCTCTTCGACTCTGTGTAGATTATAGAGAATTGAATAAGCTGACTAAGAAGAACCGACACCCGTTACCAAGGATCGATGATCTCTTTGATCAACTTGTTGGTGCTTCTGTTTTCTCTCAGCTTGACCTTGCTACGGGTTTTCATCAGCTCAGAGTGGCTGAAGACAGTATAGACAAGACTGCATTCAGAACTCCAGACGGATTCTTTGAATGGCTTGTTATGCCGTTCGGTTTGACGAATGCACCCGCGTATTTTGTGGATTTGATGAGTAGGGTGTTTCGGGAGTTCTTGAATAAGTTTGTCGTGGTCTTTGTTGATGATATTCTGGTCTTCTCCAAGGATGAGGAAGAGCATGCGAGGCACCTAGTAGAGGTGATGGATACACTCAGAGCACACCAGTTAAAAGCCAAGTTCTCCAAGTGCCACTTTTGGAGAAGGGAAGTCAGATTTCTTGGGCATATCGTATCCAAGCAAGGCTTAGCGGTGGATCCCGCTAAGGTGGTTGCAGTTCAGGAAAGGAAGACCCTCAGATAATTGAGATCTTGGATAAGCTGGTTCGAGGGGAGACATCTAGTCACCTTGCTCGATATTCTATAGACGATAGGGGTTGGCTGAGGAGAGATGGAAGGCTTTGTGTCCCGATGGTAGAAGACTTGGTGAGGAAAGTCCTCGAGGAAGCACATCGCTCCAAGATGACCATACATCCAGGGGGTGATAAGATGTATAAGGACATGAAGCGCGTTTTCTTCTGGCCCGGAATGAAAAAGGATGTGGCGGAGTTTGTCTCGAGATGTGTTACTTGTCAGAGAGTAAAAGCTGAGTCGAAGAAGCCCGGTGGGCTATTACATCCGCTAGAGGTCCCGCTATGGAAGTGGGAGAGCATTTCTATGGACTTTATTGATGGGCTTCCAAGGTCCAGGAAGGGGAATACGAGCATATGGGTCATTGTGGATAGGCTCACGAAGAGTGCTCACTTTATCCCAGTAAAGAGCAAAAGGACAGCATCTGGACTAGCATCAGTATATCTTCGTGAGATAGTGCGACTACATGGAGTCCCTTCCAGCATAGTCAGTGACCGAGACCCCATCTTTACTAGTCAGTTCTGGAACAGTTTGCAGGAAGCTATGGGCACAAGGTTGAATCTGAGTACAGCTTATCACCTACAGACGGATGGCCAGACCGAAAGGGTGAATCGAGTGCTTGAGGACTTGTTGAGACTTTGCATCTTGGATTTTGGTGGTACTTGGGAGGACCACCTTCCTCTTGTAGAATTTGCTTATAATAACAGTTATCAGGCGAGCATTGGTATGGCACCGTTTGAGGCTTTATATGGGAGACCATGCAAGTCACCTACATGTTGGTGGGAGACTACAGACAAGCTTATACTTGGACCTGACATGATTAGAGATACGTCCGAGAAGGTCGAGTTGATCAGAAGACGAATGAAGGCAGCCCAAGACAGACAAAAATCTTATGCTGATAAGCGGAGGTCTGATTTGGAGTTTGAGGTTGGGGACAAGGTTTTCGTAAAGGTTTCTCCTTTGCGGAATGTGGTCCGTTTTGGAACTGTTGGGAAGCTAGCACCAAGATTTGTTGGACCCTTCCCTATCATAGAGAGAATAGGGAAGATGGCTTATAGAGTGCAATTGCCCGAAAAGTTGTCCGGAGTGCATAATGTCTTTCATGTCTCGCATCTCCGAAAGTGCCTGCATGAGTCCGCTGAGGTGGTTGAACCTAGCATGCTTGAAGACGTGGAAGTAGAGAAAGAAGCAACTTTAAGGAAAGCTCCGATTCGTATCTTGGGGACAGAGACCAAGAAGCTAAGGAATCGCGAGGTCAGGTTAGTGAAAGTTCAATGGGGTGAAGCCGAAGAGGACGCAACTTGGGAAACCGAGGAGAAGATGCGTGGGCTTTATCCATTCCTGTTTGAGGGTACACTCTCAATCTCTTCCCTTTGTTAATATATCTTTCTCTTTGCTAATCCATATTTATCTAGTTATCGTGCTAAGCTTGTCATGAGAACCTTAGGTAGAAACCCATTGGATGAAACATGTGTTTGAAGCATGTTATGGTCGATGGTTACAAGTGGTTGCAAGTGTTTGCAAGTGGTCACTCGTGGATGCATGATACACATTAGGCACTAGATCGGCTCACACACTCCTCATATTGCATGTGCATGAGTGTTTATGCTTATTCTTGGATGAAATTTGTATGCAATCACATGGATGTTGCATATGGGTGTATGATTGAGCACGCATATAGATATTATACATTATGTTAGGGATTTGCATACATATGGATACATTTCACTAACATATTTTGCATTGATCTCTGCATTAGATAGGTACATATACACACACTTCTGCATATGTTCATACGGCATTTAGAATCTTTTAAGGACAATGGTTGCTCGTGGATGATGCTTTGAGTAGATGGATGATTGAATGGTAGGATACGTTCTTCCTAACTTGAAGATTTCGGGGACGAAATCCTTTAAGGAGGGGAGAATGTAACAACCCGTATTTTGAATAATCTGTTATAACATAAATCGAGGCAGAATTTAATTCAAAAATCAGAATCAGGGGAAACGGGCTATGCCATTGCGTTCGTCTCGGAAAAATACGCGAAATAGAGTCCGAGTTTTCGAAAATCGGAGTCCGTATGACCCAGTTAAGGCCCATTGAAGTTTTCAGAAATTTCTATGCTAAAGACAGATTTAAATTTCAAATTAAAATCAAGGATTAGGGCTAATCAGGGTTAGGCGGGAAAATTCCCGCCAGGGGGCCCCATGTCGACAGGGCACCCAGGGTGTCGACTGCCCTGTCGACAGCCCTGTCGACAGGGGGTGCCCAGGCAGTTCAGCCTGGTGCACCATTTCTGATTTGGGTTGGGTCATGTGGCTTGGTTCTGGAGAATTCTTAGATCTGACGGGCCAAACCTAATCTAGGGTTAATCCTAGGGCTAAAAACACTCTAATTCTCTATAAATATACCCCTAATCCTACCCTAAAGCCTCATTAATCAATCTAGCAACTAAACTATGCCAAATTGAATCCTCAAATGGCCTCCACCTAAAATCCCTAGCCTCCACCTTCCTCAAAGTTTAATCCTATGAAGATCATACAACCTTTTCTATGTTGTATGAATGCTTAATAACTTGCATACTTCATTAAGTTGCAAGTTTGATTTGCTAAAGTTTGTGTTTTTGGGATTTTGCAAAAGGGTTTTCTTGTTTGAAGCTTTGTTTTGGATTTTTAAAGGGCTTCTTCATCTTATTTGGTGGATTTGTGGCTTGTTTATATTTGTAAGCCCTCTTACCTTCACTTTACAAACTCTAAAGTTAATGTTTGGTGAAAGTTGAGATTTATGTGGGTTTAGTTGATTATGCATGCTTATGCGAACTCACTATGTCATGTTTTATATGATTCATAAGTTATGCATGCTTATGCGAACTCACTATGTCATGTTTTATATGATTCATAAGTTATGCATGCTTATGCGAACTCACTATGTCATGTTTTACATGTTCCATAAGTTATGCATGCATATGCGAGATTCCTATGCCATGTTTTACATGTTTCACAAGTTATGCATGCTTATGCGAGTTCATCTTACCATGTTATGCAAGTTTAATGGATTATGCATGCTTATGCAAGTTCATCTTACCATGTTATGCAAGTTTAATGGATTATGCATGCTTATGCAAGTTCATCTTACCACGTTATGCAAGTTTAATGGATTATGCATGTTCACCTTACCATGTTATGCATATTTAATAAGTTATGCATGTTTATGCGAGTTCACTATGACATGATTTGCAAGTCTAACATGTTATGCATCATTATTATGATATATGAAGTTCATCATGTATGCTATGCCAAATTTATACCCTTATGCGTTATGACGAATATGTAAGCGATATAATGACGTTGGGGGGTTTGGGTAAACTTAAAAATACATGAAACTAAAAGATTGGGAATTTACCTATTAAGTTAGGTCTACCCCTTGGGAATTTACCTATTAAGTTAGGTCTACCCAAGTATATGTTAACTTGTAAATATGTTCTAAAGTGGACATGACATTAGATAACATGATATGGCCAACTCGAGGTTAGACCTAGTTGTGGTGTAAATCTTCCCAGGTAACCACAACGTGGGGTCTAATGTGGGTAGTTGGTCATGTTGCACCATAAGACCCGAGGTTAGACCTAGACGTGGTGTAAATCTTCCCAGGTAACCACGGATGTCTAATGTGAGAGGTTGGGTGCATTAAGTAATTAATGCCTCATGATTAGGGTTAAGTCATGGCCCACTAATACTTAACCAATAATGGGGATGCGAGGATTAGATGGGGTTAAGTGGTTACACTTAGCTAATCTAATCCAGGTTTAGTGAGGGGTTAAAACCACACTTAACCCTCTTAGAAACCCTAGCAACGTGGTCTGTTCCAGCAGTAATCCCAGTTTGGTATCATTCACAACCCTAGAGGCTAGGCTAGGGCGGGGCACGATTACTGGACGGATGTAAGCGACCAAAGCGACGGCTGAGTGGTACAGCGGTGCGGGTCCGGCGGGCTACGGACGTGCACGTAGTCCGATGTTGGACAAACTCGAGGCACGGGTACCAGTAGGCTTAGACTGTGCATTATTGCTTAGGTGTCTGGGGTTGACACCCGAGGGCTTGATACACCCAAAGGTGGACCCAGCGCAGTCTGACTACATCCATGTGGGCCATATGGACACCAACACTTGACGTGTTAGGTTTATAGGGAGCCGATCGACTAGACCGTTGGGCTGGGCCTTATACTAAGGTCACTTCATGTTATTGGGCCAAAGTTTGGGCTAAGGGATCAAGGTCTGTTTTGTGGGTTTGCTAGTACACTGTGGTGCAAAGTTTAAGCTCGTCTATGTGATGTCACCTTTATCTATTTGCCAGTATGTTCATCTCAGTTTCCATCATACTGTTAACTTTATTAGTTTATAGATTGATCGTAGTAGGGCTTACCAGTCTTTTTGACTGACCTGTTTTCTTTCGCTTCTTTTCTTCCGTTCCCCCCCCCCACAGGTTCTCAGGGAGGGACTACATCTGCTTAGTCGATCTTTGACTTGCTTGTTGGATAGCTCACGTATGGATCTGAGCTAGCTGTGGCTTATCTTTTATTTCTGGGGATTAGTACTGATGTTTACTATGTATTTTGTTATCACGTATCTAGACTGGAGTTGTATTTTGGATCATGACATTTTTATAATATGTACTTGACTATGTGGGTTTTCTGAGATGATGATGATGGGTTTTTATCTGCTACCGCTGCTTTACTTATATTTTTATATACTCTATCCTGCTATATCTCTGTGCATGTTTACCTTCACAATAACGCCCCTCCAAAGCTAGTACATTCTAAGGAGTGATCCTAGTGGAGGTGGGGTGTTACAGCTGAGCATGTTCCTCTTCACTCTTTGAGAAGATAAGGATATCATCTACGAAGACTACTACGAACTTGTTGAGGAAATCTCTGAATACCCTACTCATCAGGTCCACGAAGTAAGCAGGTGCATTTGTCAAGCCGAAAGGCATGACAAGCCATTCAAAGAAGCCGTCTGGGGTTCTGAATGCCGTTTTATCGATGCTATCTTCAGCCACCCTTAGCTGATGAAAACCGGTTGCTAAATCGAGCTGGGAGAAAACAGACGCTCCTACAAGCTGATCAAACAAATCGTCAATTCTGGGGAGAGGGTGCCTATTCTTTTTCGTTAGCTTGTTGAGCTCCCTATAGTCAACACATAGACGGAGTGAACCATCCGCCTTTGTAGCGAACACTACTGGAGCACCCCATTCTGAAATGCTCCTCCTAATGAACCCCTTTTCTAGAAGCTCTTTAATATGTTTACTGAGCTCTTTCCTTTCCCGTGGAGCCATGTGTCTAACGGGCAACGCAACGGGCTTTGCATTATCTACAAGGTATATGCGGAAGTCTATTTCCCGTTTCGGAGGCAAGCCCTTCACCTCTTCGAAGACATCCGGATATTCCCGGACCACTCTAACTGATTGCAAATTTTCAACAGAGGCGTCTAGCGATTCAAGGTAACTAAGCATAACCGCATACGAGGGATTACAAGAAATTTCCAAAGTATTACCGAGCTGGGTTAGGAGCCTAACAACCCTTTTCTCACAATCAAGGATGGCCCCATTACTGGATAGCCAATCCATGCCCAAAATCAAACCATATCCCGAAAAGCCCAAAACAAAGGCACTACATTGAAATTCTATGCTTAGAATAGAAATTTTCAATCCCAAACAGATCATAGACAAATGAGCTGGGCCCCCCAATTGGGTTTGAAACAATTAAGGGGTCCTCTACCATACTAGTTTTTAGGTGCAGAGATTCTACTAAAGCAGACGAGATAAAGGAGTGTGATGCGCCAGAATCAAATAAAGTGCGAACGGGGTGATCATAAAGATAAACTACACTTTCTACAGAAGTATTTATACCTCGCTGTTGCAGAGGTGGCGATTCTAGCACATGAACCTGTGCCCCTGAGGTGGATCCAGCCCTCTGCCCCTGTCCTCGTTTCTTTGGGCAGTCCTTAGCCCTGTGGCCTGTCTCACCGCAAGAAAAGCACCCACCATTCTCCTTGGCCTTCTTTTTCCGGCAGTCCTTTACTAAGTGCCCCACTTTGCCACAGAAATTACACTTCCTCTTCTCTTTGTTGCCTTTCCCGCCCTTCTTAAAGTCTGTCTTCTTAGGCTGCAAACCCTCTTTCTTCCCTTGAGAGCTTTCTGCCTTTGTCTCCTTCTTGCCCTTATCCTCTTCGTTCAGCAATGCCATTTGCACCAGTCTTTCATACGTGGCTCCCATGGGTATATGGGTCATGTCCAAACTATGTAATGGCTCATTCAACCCCTTGACGAAACGGAGAGCCTTCTTGTGCGGGGTGTTGACTAGGTCCAGCCCAAACCTAGCCAGCTCATCGAACTGATTAACATACTCTCTGACTGTCTTGTTCCCTTGCTTAAGAAATAAGAATTTTTACAACTTCAAACTCCTTTCCGCATCTGAGAGAAATTTAGCCTCAAACCTTGCCCTAAAGTCCTCCCATGTCTCCACTGGTCTTTCTGCATTAGTGACTTCCCACCAGTAGGAAGCCTCGCCCTTTAGTAGCCATACTGCCAGTTGCACTTTCTGTCTATCTTCTACCTCAAAGATGATGAATAAGTCCTCAGTTTCTTTCAGCCAATTTCTAGCTGCCACGAAGGACTCAGTTCCATGAAAATCCTTTCCTCCCATAGCTTTAAAATCTTTACATATCTTAGCAAACGTGTTTCCCCGTGGAAGAGGTGGAGGAAGAGGTGCTGCTGCAGTTGGATGATTTCCTGCAGCTGGGGGAGGAGGAACGGTAGGACCTGGCTGAGTGGCCTTGCTTCTAAGAACCGTCTAAACCAACCAGGTATTGGGACACCCTCTGGCAAGTTAAGTTCTTCGGACATGCTGAAACAAAAAGGATAGATTCAAAACGAAGGATAAGAGATAGTACCTATGGCTTTGGGGGGACTTTGCCTTTTAAAATAAAATAATATTTTATCTCTTTAAAAAAATGCTTCTTTAAATTTCCTTTTTGAAAATAATTTTTCAAAACTTTTTATCTTATCTGGTAAACCTATGCTC
This sequence comes from Allium sativum, assembly GCA_030737875.1. Taxonomy (NCBI): domain Eukaryota; kingdom Viridiplantae; phylum Streptophyta; class Magnoliopsida; order Asparagales; family Amaryllidaceae; genus Allium; species Allium sativum. The sequence goes on along the minus strand of JASFAX010002984.1, from coordinate 5,269 downwards.
TGCTACCAAGTGAAACACCCCACCTCCGTTAGGGTCACTCTCAAAGGGAATGCCCTAATTTTGGTGGAGGTTTATAAGTATAAGTCACAGATATACAAGACAGATATAAGAACACATATTTTTGAACAGCGGAAAACAACAACTTTTATTTCATTAAAATATGTGTTACACAAACCATGCCATAATTGTCTTACAATATTTCCAAAATCATAACTGTCTTGATTACATTATTTAAAGAAGCATAAAGAAAACATAAATAAACTGCAAAAGTCCCATAGTTGCTGTCCAAAGCCATAGTCCAAAACGAAAAGATCCAAGCAATACATTCTTTCTCTTCAAGCCGGATATGAAGGCTGGTCAAGCTGCGGTATTCCCTCCCTGTGGACCTGGGGGGAACGGAAGGAAAGAAGACGAAAGAAAAGTAGAGTCAGACATAAAGCCTGAGTAAGTCTAGGACTATTCAGTCTATGAATAAAGAACATGGTATGATAAGTATAAATTAGAAATGGGAAAGCACCACATACTTAGTTAAGTTGTCTAGGGTCGAATATACTATCGTACCCCATGTTAATCTCTGTACCCATATAAATTAGTTCCCAACAGGCACCCCATAATCAGGGTGAAGTGATCAATTTTATGATGATCGGCTCCTACTCGCATGGTTACATGTGTCTTACGGCCCCCGATGTTGTAGTTACCTATGCTGGTCCCACCATGGGGTGTATCAAGTCCCATGGTGGCGGCCCGACACAATTCTAGAATGCACAGGTATGCTACTGGTGCCCAGTGCCTTATTTTTCTGCGCTGGAGTGTGAGCACGCCCGCACCCCGTTAGAACCTACACTGCTGCACCACCGCCGTCGATTTGACCTCTTACAATCAGCCCAGTAATCGTGCCCCACCCTGCCTAGTTTCAGGGTATCATGATACCTTGTAGGGTTACTGCGAAAAGGGTCCTCCGCTACTAGGTTTTCTATTTCTAGCCAACATGCTAAGTTGGTTAAGTGTGTTATAAACCTAACCCCCAATCAGTCTGTTTAGCATGTTCCATCTTGATTAAGTATTAATATAATTTACTTAATCCTATCAATCCTGACTCAGCCTTAATTGTCTTATTAAAGCCTTGACCTCTCACATTAGACAGGTATTGTTGTGGCTGCCTGTTGCCGGTTGGGTCCGGGCAGTCTTACGCCACAACTCAGTCTAACCTCGGGTCCTTATTGGGCTCCATGTTTAACCACCCACATTGGATAGGTATTGTTGTGACTACTGGACAGCCGGGCGGTTCCGGGCAGGTTTACATCACAACTCAATCCAACCTCGGGTTAAACACATCGTATTTTTTACATTTACATATTTTGTCTTTCTTCTTTTTATATGTAAATATTTGCGGCCCACTATTCAAAATCAATTTAAGCTAATGGTGTGAAGGTTTACACCAATCATGGGCCCAACCCATTCTTGAATTTGGGCCCATCTACTTTTATATTTTCATTTATTAATTAATTTGGCCCAACGCTATTTCCCCCGTTTAATACGTTCGTTTATTATAATATATGTTGGGCTTAGCCTTTTAAGCCCAACTTAGCCACGTGAAAAAGGGGAGGCTTAAAACGTGATTATATACACAAAAAGGGGAATGTGAACGCATGAACTTGCAACATAACGTTGGAACTACAAAATAGAAACTGGTGTACTTGCATTGTAGTAACATATACTTTGGTCATAAAGCATAAGTGACATGAATCAAACCATGTAAACTTGTAGTTAAGTTAAGAATCTAACTAAATTAGATATCATTATTGACACATAGTCTTAACTACAACATAAACCTATATTTTTACTTAGGCATAATGTCAAACATAAGCAAATCATGTTTATAAAATTACTATATGTTTACAAAGGTGCTTACTTTTGTTACTAATACAAAAGTATAGTTCAACTAGAATTATTCCAACTTAATCATGATTTTTAATCTATTCACATAATCATGGCACAAATATACCCAAACATGAAATCATGGTTTTTGATCTATTCATGAAATCATGGCATAAATATTCCTAAACATGAAATCATGGTTTTTACTTTATTCACGCAAACTTGCAATTGGAATGTAAATCTAACTTAGCTATGTGTCACATATATTATCATATAATTCTTGTTAGCAATATAGGCCTAACATGTTTTTCAATTAGGCATAATACCAAACATAGCCTAGTCATATTCATAAAATCAACATAAGTTCACAAAGAGGCTTACTTTTGTTTCTAATACAAAAGTATGGTTTTATACATAGATCATGATGCCAATTCCAACATAATTTCATATGAATCATAATACCCCAAATTTGATCCAATTACACAAAAAGTGATTTTGTACAAAAAAATATACATTATGTTGGCGTAGTAGCAAAACCACATACTTGCATGAATCTCAATTAAACAACCACAAACATGTAGCTTCAACATGAATTACATACTTGCGAATATCCAATCATATACTTGCATGAATCTCAAATAAACTACCGCAAACATGTAGTTTTTATCATGAATTACATACTGCGAATATCCAATCGTTATATCACAACATTCCAAATCGATTAGAATCATAGCAACACACAAATATGAATTACTATCACCACAAATCAAGTGTAATTCTCATTTTACACAAATCAAACACAGTTATTTATTTCATACCGGAATAGCACTCTACTTACAACGTATGACGAATCTTCAATTCAGGAATCTGAATTCTGAATTTGGAGATGCTATCTTTTGCTTACAAACCCTAGAACAATGCTAAACATTATTCGTTTCCCATTCTTCTTTTTTTTCATGTTTTGCTGCGATATTTAAATTAAAGATATCTTCTTCACACGTTATCCGTTTTGCGTAAACTCGGACTCTATCTCAAGCAGAATTTCGAGGCGAATGCAAAGGCGTAACCCATTTCCCTTAATTCTTATGTTTTGAATTAAGTAATGCTTTAATTTATGAATTTCACGGTTATAGAATACACGGGGTGTTACATATTCTATTAACTAACTTCGAATACCATATTCGATTTCTCCTTTCGAATAACATATTCGATTTGCTGTATTCACTTTATAAAGATTTCCTTTTTAACAACATTTTATTTATTTGAAAAGATTTACTTTTAAATAACGGTTCTACATTTTAAAATGATTTCCCTTTTTTTTATAATGTTTCCTTTTCAATTCTATTTTTAAATGGTTTACAAATATTTCATTTTCAAATTTATTCTTGAAATATTCTAACTCCTTAAATTTTCGGGAAAATTCGCCATAACCTCCTTTGTAACGGGAGCATCGGGAAAATCCCCAAACTCGCCACACAGGCCTTTCCATTCCAAAAAGAAAATGATTTGTATTTATTTCCTTTTTTTAAAATACCTCCTATTTATAAATATTCCCATTTATAAATATTTCTTATTTATAAATATTTCAATTTATAAATATATCTGTTTTTCAATATCACTTTGAAAATCTCCTTATCAACATCCCGACATGTTATGGTATTCAATCATATCAAATCACGATGTTCAATAACGTCCAATCACATATAATCGACAACAGATTATATATCACATCATATAACAAGATATATGAAAAACCATAAAATAACTGTTGAGGAATCCAGTCGGATTCCTCCAGCCTGTCTCCCTGCATCACAGATGTTAGACAATAGAATAACATCGATTCCACTTCACTGTTAAATATTCTGACAAACAGAATCGACATATAGATATTTAACAATTTATATATATATATACATATATATATATATAATATTTCTACTAACTGACTAGCAGTTCAATCAATCACCCAACACACAGAAATCAACAGATGATTAACAGTTCTAAAAATACAACATGAAATTATAAACTGTTCAGAGTTGGTGAGTTTTACTCATATTGACGCGTTAACCGTTAATTAATCGGTTTGCGTTATTTGACTCAGTTGGACAATTTATTTCGCCATAAATTGTAACGAGCTCGAATTGACTCGCGGTCAGTCCCATTGTGTTGCTCCCGTCCATACGATCCCAATGCAACTTGTTTCGCTAAAAACCGACAATGTATGAGGAAGTTATGATATTAACACTCTCATACATTAATTGAATTTAAAAAAGGAATTAAATTAAAAAGGGTATTGGGCTTTACTACCTTAACCAGGCCCACTACACATCAGACCGCACCCGTTTGGTCTTTCTTCCCCAAACATACGTTCGATCTCCTGCTCCTCAAACACACAGACATTTCGCACCAACACTATACCGCACATCCCCCCAATCCCTTACTTCATTATAAAAAAAGTAAAGCTTCCAAAATTCCTCTTGTCTAACACTCTTTCTCCCTAACCCAACAACACAGAACTCGGATCCACCTCATGTACCCCCATCGTTCAAGTTTCGACGACTGTACAGTAAAGGGTGCGAATTTGATTTGCACAGAATTTCCCAAAACTTTGCAAACATGATCGGTTCTCCACCCTAAGATCGAAACAAACCATTACTTCGCGAATTAATGCTTTACCATCTCAAAAAAAGTAACCCTAGTTCTCAGGAACAACTGGACGTCGATGGAAAAATGATTCGAACTCCACAAGATGAGTACTAAAACGAATAGCTAACCCATGCGAATCCGAACAAACCCCCTTTGTAATTTATTTGAATTGATTTGATTTCATTTTGATTTTGGAAGATGAACATTCTCACGATATTTTCTTTCTGGAAAAACAAAGTGGCGGACTATAGAATTTTCTGCGTTGACTATGAGAGGAGATAGGTTAGGGTTAAGAGGGTGGGGCTATTTATAGTGGTAGAGGTGTTAGATATTTTGGTTTTATATTCGTTCTTGCCTTCTAAAAATCCGTGTGATTACACACGATACCCAAAAATAACGAAAATTAGCATGCACCTTTAGTTCGACATTGCAGTCCCAACGAAACTGGTTCCGTCGAATTCCGACTCCGTATGCTCACACAGCTTATTTTTAACTGTCAAAATACTGACTGTTTTACACTCTAAAAATCCGTACGGCCACACAGTGACTCTAAAAATCACGAAACTTCACATCTAACAACTATTTGATATTGCGGATCCAACAAAACTGGTTTCGTTGAATTCTGAGGTCGTTTGCAAAACTGGCTATTTTTAAAGCGCTGAATAGACCATTTAAATATATAAATATATTTAAATATAATTAAATTTAATATTAATAAATTAATATTATCGTATATCTTCACATA
>JASFAX010002983.1:0-43998 GCA_030737875.1 Allium sativum | reverse complement strand
TACGTTATCATAATTCAACGAAACTAGATCCAATGGAACCATACCGCAACGGATCCGATTTGGAGTGATTTGGATCTCATTGCAATTTTTAGCAAAGGAAAATGTCTGGTTTAATCAATCGACAGACGTTTACCGTTATTTAACGATAAACAACCAATGTGGGAACTCTCACTCAATTGAATTTTTATAAGTTATAATAATCTTGTTTGGTTATGTTTATTGAATATTTATGATAATTATAGTTAAACCCCCATTTACAAGTTAAAAGATGTGGTAACAATCACCTGTTTCAATTAAGATGACATGGTTAAGATATACCCTGAAATGAACAAATTATTGCTAATTGTTTGAATTTGTGATTGATCTGAATTGACTGAAAACCTTACACGGGTTTTGGGTTGATAATTAGCCCACGCATCTCCCAAGTGTGTAGATAAGTTCACATGGTTTGTGATGTAAACGCCACATGGGTATTGGAATAGCAAATTATTTACACGTCTTCCAAGTGTGTAGATAATAATCTTAGATTGTGATGAAAACCTCACATGGGTATTTGGATAATATTTGATGCACACTAATCCTAAGTGCTTAGTTAGTATGTCAATTTGTTGACTGACAGACCGTTATAAGCGTTATTTAATTATTTAAGGCTTATATGGGTATGGTTGCACTCTGGATGTAATTTGAATGTTTAATAGTTGTTTACAACTATTATTGGATACGTATGATGTATGAAATCCTTATAAATGAATTATATGGTAATTGGTTTGAATCTCGTTCCATTTCAGGATAAAGTTGAATATATTAATAATTTAATATTCAATGAAAAAATCAAAGTTTGTTTTCGATGTCCAATTTTCGGATGGATGAGAAGACAATAAAATATCGATGAATATTCGTACTGCAGAGAACGGTTTTGAATTAATTTTCATATAATTATGGCCTTTCGAAGTTTTGATTTCGAAATGAATAGTAACTTTTTAAAGTGAAGTTCTGTCAGACTATATAAAAGATCTTTTAAAAGAAGTTTCTTTTCGAAAATTTCTTATTTATTTTTATAATGACTCTCAAGAAAGCTTAAGCTGAAAATAATGACTTTCGAAAAATATTATTAGATTGTCCTAGTGTTTAAATATTTGATTTTGAAGGGAAATGATTGAAATAGAAATTTAAATGGTAGGTGGAAATAATTTATGTAATTTATAATTATTTCGGAAGCATTTTCGATTTATTTTAATTATTAATCGATTCGGGCTTGAATAGGACGTGTCGCGCAGCGACGGTTCGCGAAGTTCGACCCGTAAATTTAGATTGACGTAACGGGAGATTCGACCGTCGGATTCTCCTGAAACTGGAAATTTTGGGTCCCTATTGAAAAGTGATTTCAAATGAAATAAGAAGTTTTAAATTTTAACGGTTTGATTTTAAAATAAGTCCAAAACTATGTTGGAAAGGGTCGCTATGATGTAGTTCGATGACCTGAAATTGGGAACCAATTGTTAGAGCCTGAATAAAATTATTAAAAATATGAATAAATTATGTTAAATCGTAATGAATCACTTGAAAAAATTTTGGATTTAATATTCCATGTTTTGGGAAGATAAAATATATTTTCATTTGAATAAGTTGTTTATCAACTAGAATAAAGGACTGAAAGGAATCGTAATGGTTTTAAAATGACCAGAATTTTCCAATGTACAAATTGGATTGGAATTGAATGGAAATTATATTTGGATATTTTGATATTGGATTCCATGATTACATGGATATCGTGGAGGTACTTGAAAGATATAAATATCGTTATTCCTAATACGATATCGATTTGTTTCAGAATTTGGTATTGAATATAAGTCCAAATGATTTCTATTCAAAGCCTTGTATTTGATATCAAATTTTATTTTGGTTTTGTCGTGAATGGTGTTTTCAATAACACTATTCTTAAACCCAGTTGAAAATATTTTTGTTTAGTTAAGATTTAATGGAATTTCCCAAAAGTGAAGTTTTCCAATTTAATAAATTAAACTGGAAATCGAGATGAACCCCCATGGAGGAAAACCTTTACTATTTAAGAAATTTAAAGGCTCTACCGTTATTCGGCTTATAATATTAGTTTGATACGCAAATTCATATCGATTATAAACTGATACGATTTCCGTGAAGATTCCATTTGAAATGGAAGTTAATTTTTGGTTTATCATGAACGGTGTTTAAGATAACATTTATTCTTTAACCCAGTTAAAGACAGGATTAATTTTCTAAAGTTGAATAATCATGAAATAATGTTTCTTAGAGATTAAAACTAAGCTGGAGTTTTAATGAATCTTTAATTAGATTTCAAATATAAAGTGGTAATTAAATTTACTGAGACATGTTGGGCGTTAGATACGGAGTATCACCAGTTTTACTCCATGAGAAAATTAAATCTTTAATAAGATTTGATATTGTAAGATGGTAATTAAATTTACTGATAACAAGATGGGTGTTAGATAGGGAGTACCAATAGTTTTGCTCCATGGGGTGAATATGTTGGGAATAGGATAACGATACGAGAGATTACATTTTCGTAAGGCTCGATAATCCCGACAAGGCTTATAAACCTTAATTTGGTTTAAGTTTGCGAAAAAGAGATTATATAATCTTTTGCAATGATTTCCAAGGAATGATTTATACAAGAAGTTTAAAAGAAGTGAATCTTTGATAAGATTTGTGGGAATAATTCCAAATATAAATAATATTTGAATAAAAGAATATTCTGGATTGGAATGAGGTGTATGATACGTTTATATATAACCTGGTTTTAAAGATGCGCAAGTTATTTGGAAAGACTGGGTCTAACCAATTCTGAATAACAGTTGCGATGATTAAAAGTCGAAGATATTGAAGACCATAGTCGATGACCAGAGACCTTCACGTCGTTTGGATTATTACTAATGTCTAATTGGGTTATACATCCAAGACGAGATAATAAGTGGTGGTCATCAAAACATACATGGAGATTGACCGGATATGCGAGGGCACTCTCATATATTGGACATATGGGACGAGGAATAAGGTGCATTCGGTTCGTTCAGACCCAGAACGGACTTGCAAATGGATTATGTGCCTAACATTGTATTTTCTGCTGTATTAATCGATCTATACTAATATATAACTATTTGGTGGCGGAGAATTTATTCTCTTCGCTTAACACCCTTCTCTGAGACGTATGAGAATAGAGATTATATATTAATAGACATCAATTTTATAGTATGGATTGACAATGTGGCATGCTGATATGCAGTGATCAAAGTTTTTGTTGAAAAGCAGAGCTTTGTGGATGATGATCAAAGCATGGCTGATAGAGCGTAGCTTTGTGTCGAGACGGGACTTCGTCGAGCTTCACTCCCAGGTATGAGCCAAAATCGGGATGAATGACATCAGGGAGAACATGCGTTTCTTTCTATCTAGAAGTGATGTCATGGTATGAAGCCCAGACATTTTACATATGCGGATGTTGGAATTGGAGGCGCCTCGTATATGACCGCACAAGGCCATAGCGGTCGACGTACTGACCAAAAGGTCCAATAGGACCGGGAAACGTATTGTTCAGGCAATTATCCAATCGGCAATTTAGGGTTGACCGACCCTGCCGCTCCAAAGGGATATGTTCCTAGGGACATTTTTCTAGAGATGTTCCGAAGTTCGGATGAGGAAGGATCCCTTGCCTTGGCTCATGATGGAATCCAATTTCCAATACGAGATTTTATGGTTTTAGTTGTAAACCAATATAGCGATATAATAGGATGGGATATTATGTCGTCTAAGATTGACACATTTATTTTTGAAATTATTTTATGCACTATGCACTTATATCAATAATAATAGAGAAATAGCGCGTATCAAACATGCTTGGCTATTACAAGGTAAAACTCTATCCTCCAACCTGCGCTTGCATTGTGTGATGGGACCTGAGTCTTATAATAGCTTCATTTTTCAAAAAACATTGTGAGTTTTGTTTTACTGGTAAACATGTGGATGAAACCCGTTCCGTGTTATACGGTGTGGTCCCTTGATTTACCTAACTTTAAAATAAAGTTAGTAACTGTTTTTAGTTCTTATACCAGTCTCATGACTGACTCAGAAATTATTATTTCCGACCTAAAATCTGGGTTCCCATATTTTCCATACGAGCAGTTAGTAGTTTTGGCTTTACAGATATTCTTTAGCTGGATTTTGGATTACGGCTGGAGTTATACTTGGATTATTTTGTAGTCTTCCACTATTTGTATTTATGTATTTATATTTTCACTGTATTGTAATTCATTATTCTATGATGTTTTTCCGTTGTGTATCGTTATTTGTACTTTAATATTCTTGCTCTCTTATGCAAAATTGTTGTAATAGTAATGAAATATTCTTTTATTCTTTGTTTTTATGCATCGTGTTCTCATAACAATCTGTCTTGTCGATCATTTCGAATCGGGTTAGCAATGGACTCGAGGTAATCGACATGGCAGATCGTTACAGGTGGTATCATAGCTTTGGTTTACAAAGCTTCGAGAATATGACACATTAGAATGACATGAAAGAATTCATCAGAGATAGGATTAGCAATGTCCTATATGAATGACTCGTTAGAGTTAGGGTTAGTAATGCCCTAGACTGAGTTTGGAGAGTACTTTTATAAAGATGGATTTAGTTTTGAAAATTATATCATATTTTAAGAATTTGAGTATTTTATTTGGTATATCGCATATAAGAAGATTTTGCATATACATCTGATCCACGTGTATGCAAAGTCTCGAATATACTGGGTAGATATAGAATCACACTCTAGTCGCCTAGAGATGTTTTTGGTGATTGTCATGACATCACTAGTGTTTATTTTTGAGTTTCGAAAGTGGGATGTCTATATAATTCCAATTGACTGATGTGAGACCCAAGAACTTAGTTAGAGTTTAATGTTTGTAAATTTGAATTTGAAAATGTATTTTTAAGTATATAAAAGATATATGTTTTGACTACGTATAAATTTGAGAAGTTAACTAACAAATTGACTGCTTGTTGTAATGTGTGATAATTAGTTTAACTAGTTAAATATTGGATTGATAAAACCAACATGAGAACAAAAGGTAAATTAAGCCAAATCCAATCTAATGTTGTACTGAATTGAGAAGTAGTTCAGATTGGACATGTGTATATAATGGATCGGTTGTTGCATGAAGGTTAAGAAGAGGAATAAAATTGCATGCCCAACAAAAAAGTACATATTTATAGTATAAATTAGGTATAATAATTTTATGAGCCGATTGACTTTTGGATTTTCTTTTGATTAATAGGAGCCTGTAGAGGCAAGTAGTAGTTGTACTGATTGACCAGTACAAAGGAGGTTATGGTGAAATTTTTCGAAAATTTAAAAGCGCTTACCATATTTCGAAAAATTGGAAAGTTCTTAGAAATTGAAAGTTAAAGAACTTGAGTAAAGATGAAGGTTGATTTGGTTAAGTAAACGACCTTCGGTTCTGCCTTCCTTTTCGAGGATGAAAAGTTTTTAATAGGGGAGACTGTAATGATCCATATTTTTTTTTCAATGTAAAATTGAATTTTAATTGATTTTAATGGATTTTAAATAGTGAAAATTAGGCTTAGGTCCCTAAAATATTTCAAAATGTAAGCCACATCCCTGTAATGTTTCACTTTCAGACCCGCTCCATATTTTGGTACTTCTTCCTTTTTGAAATTCTGGCCAGATTTTTTGGTGGTATAAGATAAAAAAAAATTCTAAAATCTGGAAATATTCTCGGCAGTCCACAAAAAAAAGTTGCATATATTTATGCAACTTTTGCTAATAGTTGCATACATGTATGCAACTATTGCATATGTTGTTTTCTTCTGAAAATCTGGATCCAAACTTGCATACATGTGTGCAACTATTTGAAATAATTGCACACGTGTTTTCTTCTGAAAATCTGGAAATATTCCCTGCAGTCCACACTGACAATTCACGCCAAGGATTTCATACATCGCATGTATTCAACAATAATGATAAATAATCATCAAATAGTTCATTCACATCCAGAGTGCAATTTACAACTGTATAAGTGTTAAAATAAATAAATAACGCTCAACACAGTCTGTCAACCAATCGATTGACATATAATTAAATTCTGGGGAGATGTGAATAAATTATCATCCCCAGACTCGTGTGGGGTTTCAACCGTCAACAATATTATTGGACGATGTGTAAAATTATCGTTCCAATACCCGTGTGGGGTTTACATCACAGTCCATGTGGATTTATATAATATTTTCACTGTTTAAATTATAAATGGGGATTTATAATTTAATTTCAGCTACCACCATGATATTAACATTATTTTTAATAAGTCAAACATTTCCACATCACAAACAAAACACAATACAATCAAGTAAACTGTCCACGGTCTGTGGACGAGGGAGGTGAGCTAACATGCACCGTATACAATTTATAATGATTAAACTAATAAAAATCTACACTGGCAATTCTATATATTTTTATACATCAATACAACACCATGATAAAATATAAAGTGAGAAGGAGTTCTCACATTGACCGGATAGAAATCGTTATACAAACGATTATTTTACTGAATTAAACTGGACGTTTAATCCAGTCAGAATTTCCAATTGCTTCTGTTTCAGTCCTACTCGGTTCCACTGCGAAGCTCTCGTTTCTGCGATTCCAACGCAACTCATTTTGCGAATTTCTTTTTCGATTTCAGCAATTTATATCATTTTAAACTTTGAATAATTTAAAGAATATTAATATTAAATATTAATTAACCCCTAATTAAATCTACACTCCAAATTCTGATCCAAAGGCCCCCTTGTGTCTCCTTCTTCTTCGTTCATCGTTTATACTTCTTCCAGAAAACCGAATATGAACCCAACTATTCCTCCTTCTACCTTAAACCATGCGACAACTAAGACCATGAAACCGCCATCGGATTACACTCCATCGACGCCTCGAACGGCCTCGTCCGCAGCCATAAGCCGTGGATCGCTCGATGTCCCCATCAGCACCCAAAACGAACTCGACCGTAGCAGTTTTGAAACCAAATTCTGACCAATACAGGGCTTAATAATCGATCATGACGGATCATTTTGACGAGCTCAAGATGTGGAAGAATTTTTTAGTAATTGGGTTTAGATGATAATCAGCGGATCTCGAGATTTTGGTGGAAGAAAATGGGAGCTTTCAGACCGTTGTTTTTATCTGCGGCGGCATTAAATTGCGAGTAGAGGGATTAGGGTTTTGAGTGGAGAATATTTATATACATAATAATTTTAATAATATTTAATTCTCTAATTGCTTACTTTTCTGTCCGAACTCCAAATGGAACCTAACGACTCACGTCCCTAAACAAATACCACCATTCCGGACACAATGGGATATGTTTTGTAAGCCAATTCGACTGTTTCAGTTATTTTTTCTCAAAATTAAAATATAAATCAATATAATTAAATTTAAACATACATTTTAATTTACTAGGGACACATACTAACTCCAAAAATTATAAAAAAAATAAATCTAGATATGTTTTGACGATATGGTCCTAACAAAACTAGTTTCGTCGAATTTGGAGACCGTTTGAAAAATGGCCTTTTTCTAGGCGATTAAATTCAAACTGAATTTAACAAACACGTTTAAATTTACTGCGCTTATATATTAATTCCAAAAATTATGGAATTTGAAACCTAATAATAATTTGACATTCCCGATCCAACAAAAGTGGTTTCATCGAAAACGGAGGTCGTTTACAAAATGGCTATTTTTAAGGACTATATGTTATGTTAAAATATAATTTAATTCCATAGCGACTATTCTGAATTTTAAACTAGACATAACTTACAATTTATAAAGTGAAATCTCAGTTTCTTACACTTGTTAGAAAGATATGGTTAAATAGATTCTAACATTTCTTGTTTTACTGAAATCCGATTTATTTTGAATCATATACATTCAATTGAAATTTAAAATCGAATTTTCAAACTACCGTGACATTTCAGGCTCATTTTATAATTAAAATAAATTATACGTTATAACTTTGATTTAAATAAATTTTTAGTCGTTATTATTTAAAATAAATCATTTTAAATATTCAAAATCCATTAAAATAGCTAAAATGAAAATTTTAAATTGGTTCAGAAATTCCGGTTTGTTACATATGGCCTTAAAATCGATTACTCAAGTAATTCCTCTTTGGTTCAATTTATATTTTTAAATCCAAAATTCACAATAATCCTAAATCAACCATTCAAGTTTGGATTTCAATTTTCAAAATACCATTATTAGCCAAAATCTTTACTTCAATCACTTTGGATTCGTTAGTTCGGATTGGACATGAACTTAATTAAATTTATAAAATACTTATAATAGTAACCTTGAAAAATAGTGTAAGATATTAAATTTGAAAATAGTGTATATATGCTTATGTAAATAGTTGTAAAATATAATAAAATCTTAAGTTGCCAATAATGGTCGTAAGTCTTGCATTGAATAAAAGAAAATAGAATTAACATAGTTAAATTTGAAAATAATATATATTTATATATACTTGTATAAAATAGTTATAAAGTAGTTGTCAAATAGTTATAATATATTCATAGATTTAAATAGCCAAAATAGTTTAATTTTAATTGTTATAAGTAGTTTGCTAAAATCAAGTAGTGAGGGCAAATTTGGTTTTACAACAATAAAGTTTGATTCAATAACATGATCTGATCCAAACCGAATCCATATTCCACAAGCACGAGTTTCATCCATTCATTTTCTTATCCAATTGGTTTCCCACTTATTGGTTCGTATTCAAATATTTCAACCTGTTATTTCCAAGTTGGATTTAACTAAGATTTCGAGATCACGTGTCATATAAAATTCAAACATTACGACTTCCAGTCATAAAGTCATTATTTAAATCACAACTTAATAAATTTCAAACTTGATATTTCCTATTAAAAATATCAAATCCAACCTTCTTAAGTAAAACGTCATTTTCAATTTAGTTGGATTTAACCAAGAATTTTACTTTATCATTCAATTCAAATTTTACTAAATCGAATCTTAAATCATCAAGTAAGATTTGTGTTCATCCTTCTAAACAAACCATTTACTGAACTAATCACTTTTAATTATTCAATATCATACAAAGTCAACACTCATAAAATCTTCTTCACACAAAACTTAACCTCGCATATGACTTTTACAAATATGTTCAAATATGTCCATAAACCAAATCTTACTTAACCTTATCAAACTTAAGTTAATTCAAGGGAAATCTTTCCAAGCACGTCCTTTTTCATTCAGTTCTTTATAAACTAAATGAATTAAATCTCTATGTCAATCGACATGAGGTAAAACTCAGAAATCAAATCTTCCAACCAAAAATCTTATATTCCATCAAACATTTTAATTCACATAAAATAAGGAACCCTTTCTTATACTATACAAAAATCGATCTTTATTAAAAGTCTCATCTATTAAAAACTTTTCATTGAAGTATTACTTAAGATTTCCCAAATTTAAGTTAATGTAAGGAAAATTCTTTCGAACGTTTCTTCATACAATAATTGCATTAAATTCTCTTAAGTTAAATTCATAAACTTGTTAAACTAAATATTTTAAATCCAAGCAAATTTTGTCAACTCGAAACAAACCTTTTAACTAAAGCCCTTATATTGAATTAACACTTAAATTAGCAGAAAATAGAACTTTTAAACAAAATCAAATTTTAATAAAGTCTTGTTTAAGTCAAAATCATAATTCAAACATTTAAAGCTTTAAATTAAAACTTACACATCCCTTTTATTAAAACAAGTTTACTCAAAATTTAATTCGAGAGAGAAAAATAAATAATCTTTCAATATTTTTTTACACAAAATTTCACTTCAAAATCTATTTATAAAACTGATACACACTTTTTTTTAAATAGATTTTTATTTTTGACCACGGCATCCGTATAGAATTTTCTATCCTGTGGTCAAGTTATATGGATATGTATCATTCAATCCGCCTTAAAGGAAAATTCTAATCCCGGGTATGTAACACCTCGTGTTTTCTGTTAACATTAATGTAACGAATTAAAGAATACTTAATTTCAAATGTGAGAATTAAGGTAAATGGGTTACGCCATTATGTTTGTCTCGGAATTCTGCTTGAGATAGAGTCCAAGTTTGCGTAAAACGGATACCGTATGAAGGAGATATGGACGAACGAAGTTAGGCAGAAAAACCGGAAACAGAGCAGAATGCACTGGCGCACTTGTGAAGTGCGCCAGTACAAAAATGCACTGGCGCACTTGCCATGTGCACCCATGTCGGGCTAAAAACCTGCACAAGTTTATGAGTCATTGCTGAGTCACTAGGGCTTAGGTGGCTACTCTATCTTTACTGAATGGTTCTGGTTATTCCTAGGTTAATCCGACGACTCTTACTTAATTAAAATTCTATATAAGCAACCTAACACTCAACCCTAAAATCAAAAATATTCATATCAAGAGTTGTCATGCTGTCAATGGTGAACCTAGAATAGCCGCCACTCTCCTTCAACTAGAAAACAAGTTAGAATCAAATCAAATCTAATTAAAAGCATTCAACGATCTACATCAAAGGAGGGCAATTCAGTTTCAGAAAACAAATTTCAGAAAACAAGGCTGCTCTCTTGTTTGTAAGTCTAGTTATCTTTTAGACGTGAACAAATTAAAGACATGATTTGCAATAAAGCAATAATAGAACTGTACCTATTATGTTGTATGATAATGGTTATGCTGATTCGTGTCTATTTCTTATGATAATTTTGTCATATATGCCTATGAACTATTATGGTTTGTTGAGCCAATTATGTTATTTAGAATTTGGTGATGAATCTATTATGATTTGGGAATGAGAAACTATCTTGTTATATGCAATTTTGGTGATGCTGTCATGTTATGAATACGTGCAAGTTTATAGGCTAAAACATGATTATGTAAACCTATATGTTTATATCTACAACCTTATATGTCAGATCCATATGCCTTTATGTTAGATCTATGATAACTTGATTCAACCCCTATGAAAGTTCACCACTACATGTCTAATTAAGTTTTGGGTAGTTCTATGTAAAACTCTTATTTTATGATTCATGTTGCATAGATCTAGTTTGCAAGTTCATAATTAAAAGTATAATGTTCTGTGCCAAATTCATGTGACACATGTTTAGTTAGATCCATATTTTTTTGTGCTGTTGGAAGTTTTCATGTTCTTTGTTTTTCCCTTTGTGTTTATAAGTTAGGCTAAAATATCGAGTCTAATATTCTATGTAATTGTGCGAACGAACAACGGGGGTAACGTTGGGGAAAACATGAAATTACATGTAATTGGCATATTTGGCAGATAATCATGATTAGTGACATTGAAAATGGTATAATTTATATATACATAAAATTATGAACTGATTTAGAGGGAAAGTGGGCCATGACAATAATTGATTGATAATTTACACATAAATATGAAAGATAAATTTGTAAATTTAGAAAAGACGAATATGCCTAACCCGAGGTTAGATTGATTTGCAGTGTAAAGCTGCCCGGAACCGACCGGCACATCCAATGACTGCAACAATACCTGTCTAATGTGAGAGGTTAGCGCATTGAGCCAAAGGGACCTGAGGTTTGACTGAGTTGCGGTGTAAACCTGCCCGGAACCGACCGGCACATCCAGTGACCGCAACAATACATGTCTAATGTGAGTGGTTTGTGCTTTAATGAATGAATTAAAGATAAGACATGGATGGTAAGGTTAAGCTTATTAAGGTAACACCTAACCAATTCAACATGCTAACTAAACTGATGGGTGGGGTTAGGTAAATTTGAACACGTAACCATTATAACGCGAATGAGTACGGTTAAGTTCATAGGAACATTTAACCATTATAACGTGAATGACTAGGGTTAAGTTCATAGGAACACTTAACTGTTATAACATGTTAGTTTAACAGATGGTAGGGTTAAGTTAACTAAGGTAACACTTAACTAATATGTATATATAACATGACGTGTGATAAGGTTAAGCAACACAAGAGGATACACTTAACCAATATATAACATGACGGGTGGTAGGGTTAAGTAACACAAGAGTATAAAACTTAACCAATATATATATATATAACATGGTTTATGGTAAGGGTTAAGTTAACACAAGAAGGCAGCACTTAACCAATGTAACATGACAAGTGGCTGGGTCAAGTTAACATGAATTGATTGATGACACTTAACCAATACAACATGATGGACGCATGGGGTTAAGTTAATAAGGAACACTTGACCAATATAACTTGACGAACGAAGGGGGTTAAGTTATTGGGAAATACTTAACCAATATAACCTGATGAACGAACGGGGTCAAGTTAATAAGAAACACTTAACCAATCCAACATGATAAGTGAGTAGAGTTAAGAAGCACTTAACCTACATGACATGATGAATGGGTGGGTTAAGTTAACATGAATGGACAACACTTAACCAATATGACATAATGTGCGGGAGGGTTAAGTACATATCGGATTGATGGGTAATATTAGTAAATATAGGCCCATAAACTTAACCGTTAAATAAACATACTTGAATCATTGGAGGGGTTAAGTACATCTCATGTAGGTGGGTAATATCAGTACATATAAATAAACATGCTTGAATCAGTGGAGGGGTTAAGTACATCTCGTGTAGGTGGGTAATATCAGTACATATAGGCCCACAAACTTAACCCTTAAATAAACATGCTTGAATCGATGGGAGGGTTAAGTACATATCGGGTTGGTGGGTAATATTAGTAAATATAGGCCCAAAAACTTAACCAGTAGGAAACCCTAGTAACAGGGGCCCATTTCAGCAGTAACCCACATAGATGTATCACGGTACCCTGAGCTAGGCAGGGTGGGGCACGATTACTGGGCTGATTATAAGCGGACAAAACAGCGACAAAGGGTACGTCAGTGTAGGCTCCGACGGATTACGGGCGTGCACGTACTCCGAAATGGGAAAAAGCAGGCACTGGGTACCAGTAGTTATACACTGTGCATCTTGAATCGTGTCGGGTCGCTATCATAAGGATTGATACACCTTATGGTGGGACCAGCATAGGGTATCTACATGCAAGAGAGGGCCAATTGACACAGACACAAGAAAGATTCACACGAGTAGGAAGCCAATCGATAGGGTAGTAAAGGTACATCGAACATATTTATGGCAATTAGGCTGATTGAGGTGGAATCCTCATAATCGATGTACACCTGAGGGCTACCACAATTGCGGGGATTGGGATCACGTTGTAATATTATCATTATATACAGATTACTAGTTGGGACGCTAGTTAGGAGGTGCAGAGATATAGAAATCGGAATAACAGGGTAGTAGCGAAGCAGAGAAAGAGTAAAAGCGCATTCAATTTACCTTGCACTTGTCTTGTCTTTAGTTATCTTGTTTGTATGGTATTGTCCTATTTTCAGTTTATTCATGTCATGATCCCTTATCTTGTTTACATGCTGAAAAATCACTGGACATACTAAGCTTTATGTCTGACTCTATTTTCTTTCGCCTTCTTTTCTTCCGTTTCTCCCCAGGTAGCCAGGGAGGGAATAGCTCAGCTTAGTTTGGACCGTCACCATTTTCCTTTGCAAGATTGAAGATTCTTTGGTGTATCGCTTGGATACTTTCATCTTTGGCTATGGCTGTGTTCCCACTTTTACTTATGGACTTATGCTACTTTGTTATGTTTTATGCTTCTTTTATACTTGGAAGTTTTTGAATCAAGACAGAAGTTTTATGTAATACTTTTAAGTATGATTAAGTCAACTGTTGTAAAAGCTTGACCGAATTAAGTTGTTTATAAAATGATTTTATTTACCGCTGCTTTAATTGTCTATCTTGTAATTTATCTGCATCTTTTACCTATAATGCTCCACCAAAGTTAAGGCATTCCCTTTGTGAGTGACCTTAACGGAGGCGGGGTGTTTCACTTAGTATCAGAGCTGAAGGTTACCAGATCAGATAAAATATTTGAAAAATTATTTTCAAAACGGTTTTAAAAGAAGAATTTTCAAAAGAAAAGTTTTGTTTTAAAGGCATGTTCCCCGAAGCCATATGCATTATCTCTTAATCCTCTGTTTGAATCCTTGTTTCCCTCTTTCCTGAGTCTCACGGGCTCTTGGCTTTCTAGGAGGTAACCTCATCGCGGCATGGTTCTGTAGGCTTGATGAGACTACGACATCCGTCAAAGGGAAAAGAAGTGCCCGACTTCCATCTATAGCCACAGTAGTTTCACCTGCGGCTAATTTTCTTTCGAGCTTTGTAGGGTTTTCCGTGCGATGGAGGCAGCTTTCAAGAGACCTGTCAACATGTTACACAAGGATGGTAAAGATGAGAATGAGGGAGTTTGGCTAAGGAGCACAACCCAAGGATGAAAAACTCATGGATATGGACTTGGTTCACGAGGAAGGAAAAAGGTAAAAGTGGAGGAATCACAGAACACGAAAGTGAATTATAAGTATAAGGAACAGTAAGGCCTGAGACAAGAGGAAGTATCTTTACTTTGGTATAACGGGTCATATAATTAAGGGCAAGGGCAAGAACAAAGGATAGGATTTTCAGGAGGGCAAGTGCATGCTCTCACCGCCAGCGTACCTGAAAGAGAGGTAGAGCTTAGTTTATCTTTTCGATCCTCCTATAAGTGCTCTTTGATTTAGTGCTTCCCATTCGTTTGTATCTTCTTCCATAGTTGAGTCTCTACACCTTAGTACTTGTATAGTTGGAGATCCCATTATTGTCTCAAATTCAATCGGAGGTTCGGCTCATTTATCTTTGGTTGATAAGGATTTGAGAATAGCTATATTACGTATTGAGTTTAAATGTAATGCTTATGTTCTTGGTTCCATGGGCTATGGGTTGATTCTAGGCACGGGTTAGTTAGCTAGCAATTGTGAAAGGAGGGTAGTTAGACTTTTGACTTGCCTCGGGAATACCCTCGAGATTTCGTGCGATCCTAAGGGATCAGTTAGGCTTAGCTACCTAGAATCACTTGATGCATCTATCGACGGTTTGTGATCCGTTAGAGTAGTCCATGAGCATGTAGGGTTTTTGATTAGGTTAGGGGTTTGCCCCCTAAAATGCGAAATAGACTTCCGCATATATCCAGTTGACAATGCAAAGCCAGTTATGCGATCAACGATAACTTTTGGAGCTGGATTGGCAGGGATAGCTAGAGTCGATTAAGTGCTCAATTGTTTAGTTGTTTTTCTAGTATCATCTCATGTAGATCATCCAAATTCGGAGGAGGTATTCCTTGGATGTTGGTCTGATATTGGTTTAGGCCTTTGGGGCTTTTACTTAAGGGATGTCGAGTTCGACTGGGATGGTTTGCGTGAGAAAAAAATGGTTGTAGCAGGCGCCCTATGTAGAAAAAAAAGACAAACCTTAAGAGAGGTAAAAAGTACATAGCAACCTTTAGCTTTAGACCCTCAGATTTGTAACATGATGGATAAGCTAAGTAGTGGAGAGAACTTTAATCATCTTAGTATATACACTTGGTATCATGGTTAACATCTGTTTATCTGGGAAAGATAGTTCGAGTGCATGGGATACCCTCTAGCATGGTAAGTTATCAAGGTCCTATCTTTAATAGGGAGTTTTGGAAATGGAGGTCAAGAAGCTTCGCACTCGTGAAAATTAGATTAGTTAAGGTACAGTGGAGTGAAGCTCAAGAAGACGCGACGTGGGAGACTGAAGATAAGACACGCGCATCATACCCTTTTTCTTTAGGTTATATCCTTGATCTCTTTTTCTAGGAATTTTATGCATACTTGTTTCTATCTTTTTAGATATATCTTCTAGGTCGCATCTTCGATCCTTAGGTAGAAGCCAATGTATGTAAACATGTATTTGAAACATTTTATGATTGATGATTGCAAGTGGTTGCGAGTGGTTGCGAGTGGTTGCTAGTGGTTGCTCGTGGATGCATATACACACATAGGCACTAGATCGGCTCAGTCACTTTCATATTGCTTATGCATATGAATGTTTGTATTTGTATATGACTGAAACTTGATGTGTTATCATATGGACGTTGCATTTGTATGAATGATTGAGCACTCATGTAGAAAGTATGATTAGGAATAATCGCATACATAATGGAAGCATAGCACTGACATAATTCGCATTAAAGAGGTCAACTGAATCAGTAGACCGCCTGATTTTGCATTAGATAAGGACATGTACACACTATGCATATGATCATGAAGCATTAGAAGTCTTTTTAAGGATAATGGACGACTGTGATTGATGGTTGAGTAGATGGATGATTGGATGGTAGGATATACATTCTACTTAACTTGAAGATTTCGGGGACGAAATCCTTTAAGGATGGGAGAACGTAACACCCCGTGTTTTCTGTTAACAATAAAGTAATGAATTAAAGAATACTTAATTTCAAATGTGAGAATTAAGGGAAACGGGTTATGACATTACGTTCGTCTCGGAATTCTTCTTGATATAGAGTCCGATTTTGCGTAAAACGGATACCGTATGAAGGAGATATGGACGAACGAAGTTAGGTAGAAAAAACCGGAAACAGGGCAGAATGCACTGGCACACTTGTGAAGTGCGCCAGTGCAAAAATGCACTGGCGCATCTGCAAAGTGCGCCCATGTCGGACTAAAAACCTGCACAAGTTTCTGAGTCATTGCTAAGTCACTAGGGCTTAGGTGGCTGCTCTATCTTGACTCAATGGTTCTGGTTATTCCTCGGTTAATCCGACGGCTCTTATTTAATTAAAATTCTATATAAGCAACCTAACACTCAACACTAAAATCACAAATATTCATACTAAGAGCCGTTATGCTGTCAATGGTGAACCTAGAATAGCCGCCACTCTCCTTCAACTAGAAAACAAGTTAGAATCAAATCAAATCTAATTAAAAGTATTCAACGATCTACATCAAAGGAGAGAAATTCAGTTTCAGAATACAAATTTCAGAAAACAAGACAGCTCTCTTGTTTGTAAGTCTAGTTATCTTTTATATGTGAACAAATTAAAGACATGATTTTTAATAAAGCGATAATAGAACTGTACCTATTATGTTGTGTGATAATGGTTATGCTGATTCATGTCTAATTCTTATGATAATTTTGTCATATATGCCTATGAACTATTATGGTTTATTGAACAAATTATGTTTTTTAGAATTTCGTGATGAATCTATTATGATTTGGGAATGAGAAACTATCATGTTATATGCAAGTTTGGTGATGCTATCATGTTATGAATACATGCAAGGTTATAGGCTAAAACAAGATTATGTAAACCTATATGTTTAGATCTACAACCTTATATGTTAGATCCATATGCCTGTATGTTAGATCTATTATAGCTTGATTCAACCCCTGTGAAAGTTCACCACTACATGTCTAATTAAGTTTTGGGTAGTTCTATGTAAAACCCTTATTTTATGATTCATGTTGCATAGATCTAGTTTGCAAGTTCATAATTAAAAGTAAATTGTTCTGTGCCAAATTCATGTGACACATGTTTAGTTAGATCCGTATTTTTTTATGCTGTTGGAATGTTTTATGTTCTTTGTTTTTCCCTTTGTGTTTATAAGTTAGGCTAAAATATCGAGTCTAACATTCTATGTAATTGTGCGAACGTACAACGGGGGTAACGTTGCGGAAAACATGAAATTACAGAAATTGGCATGTTTGGCACATAATCATGATTAGTGACATTGAAAATGGTATAATTTATATATACCTAAAATTATGAACTGATTTAGAGGGAAAGTGGGCCATGACAATAATTAATTGATAATTTACATATAAATAAGCAAGACAAATATGTAAATTTAGAAAAGACGAATATGCCTAACCCGAGGTTAGACTGAGTTGCGGTGTAAAGCTGCCCGGAACAGACCGGCACATCCAGTGACCGCAACAATACCTGTCTAATGTGAGAGGTTAGCGCATTGAGCCCAAAGGGACCCGGGGTTAGACTGAGTTGCGGCGTAAACCTGCCCCGAACTGATCGGCACATCTAGTGACCGCAACAATACCTGACTAATGTGAGTGGTTGTTGCTTTAATGAATGAATTAAAGTTAAGACAGGGATGGTAAGGTTAAGCTAATTAAGGTAACACCTAACCAAATCAACATGTTAACTAAACTGATGGGTGGGGTTAGGTAAACTTGAACACTTAACCATTATAACGTGAACGATTAGGGTTAAGTTCATAGGAATACTTAACCATTATAACGTGAATGACTAGGGTTAAGTTCATAGGAACACTTAACCGTTATAACATGTTAGTTTAACAGATGGTAGGGTTAAGTTAACTAAGGTAACACTTAACCAATATGTATATATTACATGACGTGTGATAAGGTTAAGTAACACAAGAGGATACACTTAACCAATATATAACATGATAGGTGGTAGGGTTAAGTAACACAAGAGGATAACACTTAACCAATATATATATAACATGGTTTATGGTAAGGGTTAAGTTAACACAAGAAGGCAACACTTAAACAATGTAACATGACAAGTGGGTGGGCTAAGTTAAATTGAGTTGATTGATGACACTTAATCAACACAACATGATGGACGCATGGGGTTAAGTTAATAAGGAACACTTGACCAATATAACTTGATGAAAGAAGGGTGTTAAGTTAATGGGAAATACTTAACCAATATAACCTGATGAACGAACGGGGTTAAGTAAATAAGAAACACTTAACCAATCCAACATGATAAGTGAGTAGGGTTAAGAAGCACTTAACCAACATGACATGATGAATGGGTGGGTTAAGTTAACATGAATGGGCAACACTTAACCAAGATGACATAATGTGCAGGAGGGTTAAGTACATATCGGATTGGTGGGTAATATTAGTAAATGTAGGCCCACAAACTTAACCGTTAAATAAACATGCTTGAATCAGTGGAGGGGTTAAGTACATCTCGTGTAGGTGGGTAATATCAGTACATATTGGCCCACAAACTTAACCGTTGAATAAACATGCTTGAATCAGTCGAGGGGTTAAGTACATCTCGTGTAGGTGGGTAATATCAGTACATATAGGCCCACAAACTTAACCATTAAATAAGCATGCTTGAATCGGTGGGAGGGTTAAGTACATATCGGGTTTTTGGGTAATATTAGTAAATATAGGCCCACAAACTTAACCAGTAGGAAAACCTAGTAACAGGGACCCATTTCGGCAGTAACCAACATTGATGTATCACGGTACCCTGAGCTGGGCAGGGTGGCGCACGATTACTGGGCTGATTATAAGCGGTCAAAACAGTGGCAGGAGTTACGTCAGCGTAGGTTCCGACGGATTACGGGCGTTCACGTACTCCGGAATGGGAAAAAGCAGGCACTGGGTTCCAGTAGTTATACACTATGCATCTTGAATCGTGTCGGGTCGCTATCATAAGGATTGATACACCTTATGGTGGGACTAGCACAGGGTATCTACACGCAAGAGAGGGCCGATTGACACAGACACAAGGAAGATTAACACGAGTAGGGAGCCGATCGATAGGGTAGTAAGGGTACATCGAACATATTTATGGCAATTAGGGTGATTGAGGTGGAATCCTCATAATCGATGTACACCTGAGGGCTAGCACAATTGCGGGGATTAGGATCACGTTGTAATATTATCATTATATACAGATTACTATTTGGGACACTAGTTAGGAGGTGTAGAGATATAGAAATCAGAATAACAAGGTAGTAGTGAAGCAGAGAAAGAGTAGAAGAGCATTCAGTTTACCTTGCACTTGTCATGTCTTTAGTTATCATGTTTGTATGGTATTTTCCTATTTTCAGTTTATTCATGTGATGATCTTTTATCTTGTTTACATGCTTAAAAATCACTGGACTTACCAAGCTTTATGTCTGACTCTGTTTTCTTTTGTCTTCTTTTCTTCCATTCCCCCCTCCCCCAGGTAGTCAAAGAGGGAATAGCTCAGCTTAGTTTGGACCGTCACCATTTTCCTTTGCAAGATTGAAGATTCTTTGGTGTATCACTTGGATACTTTAATCTTTGGCTATGGCTGTGTTCGCACCTTTACTTGGGGCTTATGCTACTTTGTTATGTTTTATGCTTCTTTTATACTTGGAAGTTTTTGAATCAAGACAGTAGTTTTATATAATAATTTTAAGTATGATTAAGGCAACTGTTGTAAAAGCTTGACCGAATTAAGTTGTTTATAAAATGATTTTATTTACCGCTGCTTTAATTGTCTGTCTTGTAATTTATCTACATCTTTTACTTATAATGCTCCACCGAAGTTAAGGCATTCCCTTTGTGAGTGACCTTAACGGAGGCGGGGTGTTTCAGGGTATATATCATTTCAAACCGCATCCCAAATCCATTCGAAATTATTTTCAAATCCATGCAATTATTTGGGTATGTATCATTTCAACCCATGGTGATTTTTCCTAAATCTATTGGGAGAGAGCAACATAAACATAGCATGTCATACATCGCATCCATATGTTCCATATACAGGGTAGTGTATGTGTCACATGTGCACAGATTACATAGCAAACATTTTCTAGAGAAACCTAACATTACATTTAACATCTCAAATATTTAATTCACTTAATCAAAAGTTAGTCGTGAGTGAGGAAAACTCACCTTTCGAGGTATGCAACGAAAAATTGAACTTGACACAAAACTTGAACCGGCCAAGCATGCAAACCATGAATCAAATGGTGATCACTCGAATTAGCATAACACAACAAGATCTAAGGTGATATGCAATAACATACAGGTTTTGCACACCCAAGCGTGACTGCAAACGAACAATCGACTACCTCGATTACCGATTTAACATCGGATAACCTAATATTCAAAGAAGGGATAGCACAAAGGTTTAAGTCAGATCACAATAGATGAACTAGGACAATGCCACCGTAGTGGCGGGACCTGAAGCCATGCTAGTGGAGAAGGATAGCAGCTAACTGGTTCAGGCGATTCTCGACAGCAAAGGCAGCATGCTCATAAGAGTATCCACAATGCTTGACGTACATTTCGCACAACGTGGTCCACCACCGCAGATTTCTCGGATCGAACAATAGTTGGGTTCAGATGATCAGGATGTGAAGGCAGTTCCAAAAGTGTGAGCCTTGTACTAACTACAACAGCCTTTTCAGGCATTTGCCCGAGCACCTTGTGTGTTCACCGTGGGTTAAGGTTTCTGAGTGGATCAAGGGAGGTAGGGTCTCACATTTGTTAATGGAGGAGACTACTTCTAGAGAAGCAGTTTATAGACCCAAATGAGTGCGAAAAAGAGTAAGTGGCATAGGGTTTCACCTATGTGAGGTGTAGGAAGTTAACATCGATCGCAGTAGGCGGGTTTGAAGGCACCAGCAAGCGTGGTGCTTGCATGCAACTATAGTGATCATGGTGGCCTCCGAACTAGTCACGGTTCAAACTCATCAATTCCTTTTTTATATGGTTTCCAAGTTCAAACTTGAGGGAGAAGGAGCGCCTTTGGTGGAGGTGGACCAACGCGGTGACATGGGAGAGCACATCTCGGTTGTCTGTTGCGGTATCCAGACACGAGAGGGAAGCGAAGGTGAGGGATTTCGCGTTGCAAGCTTGGATCCGGAGGCGTGGCTTCTATGGTTGGTGGTGGAGTGCTCAACGTGGCAGGTGAGGATGGTTGAGAAAAGGGTATTTGCGGTGTCCATTTGATGGAGGATGGACACCATTGATTTTAGGGAAAATGGCATGCTGCCATTTCAATGTGAAAGAGACGTTTCAAAAGAAAATGAAGGGGACGGGATCACTTACTTTTTTCATATACGGAATATGTAATTTAATTCACATATTAAATTTTATAATTTAATTCAACTTTTAAATTTTGACGTCAATTACGATATCGTTGGTCATTATCGCAAATCGATCGTCAAATCGATTTAAATGAAGAAAATGAACTTAAACGTTCTCATCATATAATTATCTAGATTAATTATAATTAATATATTCAAATTTAGGAATCAATGTTTTACTAATTATAGATTTCACATTTGTTTCAATAAATGAATTCTCGATGTAACTTATCGTTTTATAAATTATCAAATACACGTTTATTCGGATAAATAAGGTATGAATCTAACTTGTCATTATAACTTCATAACTTCAAATATTCAAGATTCTAAATTAATATCTCAAAATTGAATTACCAATTTAAACATATAAAAGAATTTAATTTCTAGATTCATATTCTAATCATAAAAGAATTTACGTAATTCGAAATTATCAAATCATTACATTCTCCCCTACTCAGCGCTATTCGTCCTCGAAAAGGAAACTTTGTCGAAATCGTCACACACATCTCATCCACACAATGAGGCATCCCTACACCAGGGATAACATCATAAAACAACCCAAATACGGAAAGTAATCCGAAGTACGTACCTTATTTAGTGTTTTTAAGGAAGTATGCTTATTTTTATAGCATTTAGAACAAAAGCGAGCTCCACAAGCGAAGCGCACCATTGTACCTACTAAATACTCAACAAGCAAATGAGAATCATACACATATAAAGTAATATGAATATACATGACAATAAACAACATATAACATACGTTAGCATAGCACGGTAACAAATTGAAATAAACAACATACCAAATCTAATAGTAACATTTAAATACTTCTTATACATTTAATTGGATATTTCAATTATTTAGATATTAGTCTTTAGACTTATTTTTAATGTTTACTACAGCAGTCTCGTGGCCGTAGCCCCTTCTACTTTTTTCTTGATTGCCGAACACAAGTATTATATGAAATGGTATTTAATAAAACAAATTTTTGCCTTAGTATAAAAGCAAAGGAAAGAGATAGATGTAAGATTTTATATGTATTTGATAAGCAGAATGTAATTATGTTTTTGTAACAGAACAGAATAATCTCTAATACAAGTTCTCGCCACTAATATATACACAGCAAGATAAAACGACTCTAGGCTGAACATAAGGCCCAATGAATAATACAGCCCATCATAATGGGTAAAGAATGTGCGGTTTGCATATATATACATTTGTCTTCATTCTCTAATACCCCGCCTCAAACCGAACTTAGGGCTTCATGTCTTCTGCTGCGCCGCCTCCAAAACCATTAGCTCTCTTCTTAATCGCTCAAAATTATTTCTGGATAAAGCTTTGGTTAAAATATCAGCCTTCTGGAAGTAGGATGGCACATGTTTGATGACCAATTTCCCCTCTTCTGTTCGCTCTTTGATGAAGTGGAAGTCGATCTCCATGTGTTTTACTTTTGAATGTTGTACAGGGTTACTGGACAGAGATACGGTGCTTTTATTGTCACACCAGATGATTGGTTTCCTTGTAAGCGAAAGCCCCAATTCCTTGATTAGGGTTTCAACCCAGATGATTTCAGCCGTAGCTCAGGCAACAGCTCTATACTCTGCTTCGGTGCTGGATCTAGAGATGGTTGGTTGTTTCTTCGTGCACCAGGAAATTGGAGTTGATCCCATGAATACACAGTAGCCAGAGGTTGACCTCCGATCGTCTGGGTCGTTCGCACAGTCTGAATCACCGTAAGTACTCAGATTTACATCATTTCTTGCTTTTATTACTAATCCATGATCCACTGTTCCTCTTAAGTAACGCAAAATTAGTTTGACTGCTCTCCAATGCTCACTTAGGGGATTAGCCATGAATTGACACACCTTGTTCACACTATAGCAGATCTCAGGTCTAGTAATAGTTAAATATTGTAGAGCCCCAACTATACTGCGATATTGTTTACTGCTATCAATGGCCTCTCCTCTGTACTTAGATAGACGTAGATTGCTCGTCATCGGTGTGGATATAGGTTTTGCCTTGTCCATGTTAGCTCTAGCAAGTATCTCATATATGTAATTTCTTTGAGATAGAAAAATCTCTGATTTTGACTTTCTTTGAACCTGAATGCCCAAAAAATAATTCACTTCTCCCATATCTTTAATAGCAAAATTTTTGTTCAAGTGAGTTATGACTTTATTGATTTCAAGACTATCACTTCCTGTTATAAGAATGTCGTCTACATAGACAAGTATGCACACACTTTCCTGACCTTGAACTTTAGTGTACAGTGAACTGTCAGACTTTGTAGCCATGTAACCCAACTCAGCCAATGTGTTCTTGAACTTAACATACCAGGCTCTTGAAGCTTGTTTCAGACCGTAAATTGCCTTGTTTAGTTGACAAACATAGTTTTCTTTCCCTTTACACACAAATCCTTTTGGTTGTTGCATGTAGACAGTTTCATGTAGATCTCCATTCAGAAATGCATTGCATACATCCAACTGTCTTATGTCCCATCCATTGTGTATGGCTATGGTTAAAATAATCCTGATGGTTGTGGGTTTGACCGCAGGGGAGAAAGTCTCATTAAAGTCAAACCCATATTTTTGAGAGAAACCTCTTGCAACTAACCTGGCTTTATGCTTGCATATCTTTCCTTCAGCATCTTTCTTGAGTTTATAAGTCCACTTGCACCCCACAATGTTCTGACCTTTTGGTGCTATGACTAAATCCCAAGTTTTATTTTTAATTAATGCATCATATTCTTCTTTCATGGCCTTGCACCAGGGTCTGTGTTGAGCAGCCTCTTCATATGTGACTGGTTCTATAATATCTGCATTTTTTGTAGTAGCATTATAAATCTTTGGTTTGAAAATGCCACTTTTAGATCTTGTGATCATGTGATGTCCTGGTAGTTGTGTCCGAGTATTATCCTTATTGTTTCTTGTGTCTGTTGTATCATCTTCACGTCTTTCTCCTTGATGGTGGTTGCTGTTTTGACTGTCATGGTTTGAATGCTGGTTATCATCATCGCTTAATTGTTCACTGGAACTGTATCCAGATCTGGTACTGGAAATAGTTGGAGTAGCTGTTGTCATCTGTGGTGTCTCTTCATCTTCAGGTTGCATAGTCCATTCGGTCAAAATAGGAATAGGTCCCATAGTTGTTTTTGATTGATCAATTTCATGATTACCTTTGTTCTTCTTGTCTGCAAAGGGAAATACACATTCATTAAAAACAACATGTCTAGATACATATAATTTCCCTTTGCCATCTAAGCACTTGTATCCTTTTTGGTTATCTGCATATCCTAAAAAGGTACATGGGCTTGATCTTAGAGAAAGTTTGTGATTATTGTATGGTCTGAGGCACGGGAAGCACAAACACCCAAATGTTCTCAAGAATTTATAGTCTGGTTTATTACCAAACAACATTTCATGAGGACAATTGTGTTGTAACACTTTGGTTGGCATCTTATTTATTAAGTAGACACTTGTGTAAAATGCCTCATTCCAATACTTTAAGGGTAGAGATGGCATAGAAGACAATGTTAACCCTGTCTCTACTATGTGCCTTTGTTTTCTTTCCACAATACCATTCTGTTCAGATGTGTGTGGGCAAGTGATTCTGTTAATGATACCTTTTTGGTTGAAAATACTTTTAAGTGGTAAAAATTCACTGCCCCCATCTGTCTGTACAGCCTTAATGCTACAGTTCACTTGTTTTTCTATGGCATTTATGAACTATAGCATTATATTATGTGTGTCTGATTTAGCCTTAAGAAAGAAAATCCAGGTGTACCTTGTATATGCATCCACAATTGATAGATAATACATGTGTCCTTGTCTTGAGAAAACTGGTGCAGGACCCCATAAATCTGCTGTAATTAACTCAAGAGGCTTATAATAAGCAGTTTCAGACTTGGCAAAGGGTAATTTGTGACTTTTGTCGAGTTGACAATGTGTGCAAACATTAGTAACAGGTGAGTGTTTAAAAGGAATATTATTGCTCTTCAATATTTGCATTACAATATCATAACTAGGATGTCCAAATTTACAATGCCAAATGTCTAAATCATTATGGATATGATTGTTACTATCATTAGTACTGTTGAAATCACTCTCATCTATGCTGTTAATTTGTATATTAGCATTACAACACCATGTGTTGTCTTCTTTACCCAATCTTGATTGCATGTTGTCGAATCTGTAAAGACCATTACTCAGCCTACCCTGTAATAATATTTCCTTGCTTAGCAAGTCTCTAACTAAACAGTGTTTAGGGTGAAACTCAAAATATATCTGATTATCATTAGTAAATTGGGACATGCTAAATAATTTTTTCTTAACTGTGGGAACTCTAAGAAGGTTATTAAGATAGAGTTTTCTTTTCCCTTTGACATGTCATGCCCCAATATGAGATATATTCATATTTCACCATTGCAAGTGTGTATAACTTGGATACCTAAATAATTCTTGTTACCAAGATTCAAATTCTGGAAGTTGTTGGTCAGATGATTGGTTGCTCCTGAGTCTGGAAACTAGTCCTCTGTATTTATATCATCTGCCTTACTGCTGTCATCATTGCATGTGTTTTGTGATGTGGAGCCTTCAGAATTTGTCATCCCCTGATAGTTTGCTTGTGCCATGTTGGCATTAATGCCTCTTTGTCCACCTTTACCTTGCTGTGTATTATTATTAACACCCACATTGAACCTGAAATAGCATCTATTTGCTGTATGGCCTGGTTTATCACATATCTGACATCTCACTCTGTTTGTGTTGTTTGATCTGCCTCTTCCTCTGCCTCTCTGATTGGGATTGCCTCTTGGACCTTGCTGGTTGCCTCTGCCATACCCAGGTACACCTTTTTTTTTTATTTGCATTTCTTGAATTGGATACCAAGTTCACACTGAAATCACTCTGAATGGCCTTTCTTTGCTCCACTCGGCCTTCATGTGCCAATAGTGCAGAGTATACTGTTTGAATATCAGGTAGCGTGTGTTGGGTGGCTATGTATGTGACAAGTGATTCGTATTCTTCATCGAGTTCATTGGTTAGCATCAGAATTTGTTCACTCTCTGAAATTATGTGTCTGACAGCCTTCAGTTTGTCACAAAGAGTCTTCACCTTAAAAATATACTCACGCATGCTCATATCGCCTTTTCTTGCATTTTGAAATTCTCTCCTGTAGTGCATTATGCGTGCCGATGATTGTTAATTGAAAATTTGCAGAATCGTAGACCAAATTTCATAAGATGAACTACATCCTATAACATGTGATAATAGATTGGTACTAATGGACGATAGAAGCCAAGAAGATAGTAAGTTATCTTGCTTTTGATGGTGGAAATGTTATGGGTTGCTAATAAAATTGTTTTGCGCGTCTGTTATCATTGCAGGTGGTGTTGGCTTGGTTCCATTGACATAATCTTGAAGGTCGTATCCTTTCAAGGCTGTTTCAGCTTGGAATTTCCACATCAAGAAATTGTCCTCGTCAAGAGGAACAGTGATGACCTGGGTCTTTGGCTTAACAAGTGGTAGTGGAAAGGCTGGCGGTGGTCCATTGTTGTCAGTCCTGGATGTGGATGATGATTGATCAACGCTGACTCCTACCATGGAGAAATAAAAGGCAAGGCTACTAATCAAGAGTAGCAGCCTATGATTCAAGAATCACTAAACAGTGGTTCTTGCTTCTCTTGGAGATTCAAGAATCACTAAACAGTGGGCAAAGATCAGAGGATGAGATCCAAGAATCTCTGATGATCAGAAAAACAAACAGCTGTAGCTGATGTGAACACTGTTCCAGCCTAGCAAGCACTGTTTTAACTAGTAAGAACAATCGCTACGCGATCGGGGAAGAATGCTCTCCAATGATGAAATTGCTCTGAGGAGAACTAACTTAATCTTCCTCTTCCATTAACAAAAATAGATGATTTCTTAAATTGTCGTTTGGCTATAATGCTCTGATAACATGTAAGATTTTATATGTATTTAATAAGCAGAATGTAATTATGTTTTTGTAACAGAACAGAATAATCACTAATACAAGTTCTTGCCACTAATATATACCCAGCGAGATAAAACGACTCTAGGCTGAACATAAGGCCCAATGAATAATACAGCCCATCATAATGGGTAAAGAAAGTGCGGTTTGCATATATATCCATTTGTCTTCATTCTCTAATAATAGAGCATTATGCGATAGGAGATATTATATAGTCCTTTTTCAACAGGTTCTGATAATATGTCGATTTTGCAATTAGCTGCCTTAGATTAGTTTATTCAAGAAGTGCTTTAATAGCTCTAAGAATAAAAAAAATGAATGCTTTTTTAACTTGTTCATCTCCATGCATGCGATAAAAGATTTTGCATAGAGCAATGGTTTTTTTTTCAATCGGTTTTGATTATAAGGAAATTTTGTAACTAATAGTCTTCGTACAAGTTATAAACAGTACTTAAGCTCAAATAATAAAAAGGACAGGATTCTCCTTTGTAACTTCTACATTTTCTTAAATATAATAGCTTTATGTTTGCTTCCACATTTGAGTTGTCTAAGAAAAATTGATAGGCCTCAAATCCATAATAGGAGTTGTATACTCTACAGCAGCCTCTGGCTGCTGCCGCCATATTTTCCGTTCTGCTGCTGCTCCATGGCAGCAGCCTTGAATTTGCCTTTTTTTTAAAATCATAACAGCCCACTGTTTTCAAATATTTATACCTACTGCTGCCCTATGGCAGCAGCCTTTGGTAGCGACATAGCTATAGCTAATTTTAAAGGCACATTATAATTCTTCCGCATTTAATGGTACAAGTTATGGCTTATTATAATACTCTATTAAACTCTAAACTATTTTAAACGCATTCAGTCATCTTATATTAGTTTCACTTCAGTAATACAGTATATTATTCTTTGTGTCACCGGTTGTCCCTTTGTCGTTAATATTTATTTCAAACCTTCTCAAGTTGAACTTTATTCTAAAACGATTGAAATTCAATTCAAATAAACATGAGTTAATTTTGTAATTTCTTTCCAACTATGCTTTTTAATCTTATTATTATATAAATTATATTTTCCAAAATCGATTGAATTTCTTAAGCTTAAGTTGTATATTCACAAATCATTTTTCTTTTAAAATTACACTTTTTTCGGACTAACTTTACACATTTACAACCAAAATCTGAAGTATTTCAAATTATATAAATGAACGTTTATGATTAGTTTAATTTTTTTAGAAGAGAACTAAGATTTCAAATTTATTAAGGTAGTACTTACATGCTCATTGTCTAGTAATAAGACTAACAAAAATTTAAATATTTTGATTATTAAAGAGTTCTTACATGCTCACTTTCATATTGCATATGAATAAGTGTGCATATTTAAATTAATGGATGTATATTGATTGTGTTATCATATGGATGTTGCATTTAGATGAATGATTGTGCACGCATGTAGAAATAATAAGTGTCATTAGGATTCTTTTGCATACGTAATGGACGCATGGCACTATCATGATTTGTATTAAGGAGGTCAACTGAATCAGCAGACCGCCTGATTTTGCATTGGATAAGGAACATATACACACACTTTTTGCATATGTTCATATGGAATTAGAAATCTTTTAAGGACAATGGATGCCTGTGATTGGTGGTTGAGTAGATGGATGATTGGATGGTAGGATATGCATTCTTCTTGACTTGAAAATTACTGGGACGAAATCCTTTAAGGAGGGGAGAATGTAACACCCCGTAATTTTTAAATATTAAAATTAACAAATTTAAGAACACTTAATTTTTAGAATAAGAATTAAGTAAAACAGGTTATGCCATTGTGTTCGTCTCGGAATTCTACTTGAGATAGAGTCCGAGTTTGCATAAAATAGATGTCGTATGAAAGAGTTACGGATGATAGAGTGGGGCAGAAAATTCAAAAAATGGACCAGAATACACTGGCACACTTGTGAAGTGCGCCAACACAAAAATGCACTAGCGCACCTGGGAAGTGCCCCCATGCCGAGACAAAACCTACACAGAATTCTGGAGTGTTCTCTGATGACGTGTCTTGCTGTGATTGGCTGGGTGATGTGTCTTTGAGCTGTGTGGTTCTGATGATCTCCTAGGTTGATCTAAAGGCTCTAACTAATCTTATACTCATATATTATCACATCTAACCTAAATCCTAAACTAAACTCATTCCTAAGCCACCATGCTGTTTCAACCTAGACTGAACTAGTTTCTCTCCTTCTACAACATAAAGCTTAGGAATAGTGGAACGATTCTAAAATCTACAAACGCTTAATCTATATTCTTTCTGCTACCGCTGTGAGTACAGTTTCTTTAACAAGATAATTATTTAAAATAATTATGATTGGTTGTGATCTGGACTGTACGTATATGTCTGTTGAATCACATGCGATTAGTCAGTTTCGTTATTATCTGTTTTGTTAATATACATCAGTTTTGTTAATATACGTCAGTTTTTTTATCGTATGTAATTAGATTCATTTTATGATGATTAGTTCGTATGCCTAATTACATAAGCAAGTTATGCTCATCTATGCAAGTTTGCTTGATCTATGCAAGTTTATATGCAAATCATGTTTATATATGCAAGTCTATATGCAAATCATGTTTATATATGCAAGTTTATATGCAAATCATGTTTATATATGCAAGTCTATATGCAAGTTATGCAAGCTATATTTTATATGTTTAGATCTATATGTTTATATGTTTAGATCCATGCTTAGATCTATATGTTTATATGTTTAGATCCATGATTAGATCTATATGTCTATATGTTTAGATCCACGCCAGTTCATATGTTTATTAGTTTAGACCTATATGTTTAGATTTATATGTTTATATGTTTAGATCCATGCTAGTTCATATGTTTGGATCTATGCAAGTTTAAGTTTATATGTTTAGATCTATGCCAGCTCACATGTTAATTAGATCTATCCTATATATGTTCATATGCTTAATCAAATTTATGTTGTTCTATGCCAAGTTTATGTTACACGTGCTTAGTTAGATCTATATTGTTTATGCGTGCTTGAATGTTATATGTCACTTTCTTTTCCGTTCTCTTATTAGTTAGGCTAATTGCGAGCCTAACGTATTACATGAATCTTACGTACGAACGACGTGGGAACATTGGGGAAAAATATTAAATATTGGAAATTGTGAAATTGGCATAAGTTGGCTAGAAAACATGTAATTAACTGGAGACATAAATTGGTATAGTTTATATACATTGAAATTATGGACATAATTTAAATGGTAATTATGAACATAGCTTGAATTTGTTAAAAGATGAACATGCCTAACCCGAGGTTAGATTGAGTTGTGGTGTAAGACTGCCCGGAACCGCCCGACACATCCATCAACCGCAATAACAGGTCTAATGTGAGAGGTTAGCGCGTCAAGCCCAAAATACGAGGTTAGAATGAGTTTGCGGTAGAAGTCTGCCCGGAACCGCCCGGCACATCCAACAACCACAAACAACAGTTCTAATGTGAGAGGTTGGTTCATTAATAAATCAATTAATGCCAATAAACAAACATGCTAAGAATGGTAAGGTTAAGTAACATATGAATAGGCGATACTTAACAAATACAACATGTTAATTAAACAAATGGGTGGGGTTAGGTTAAATTGAGAACACTTAACCGTTATAACATGTTGGTTAGGAAAGCCTAGTAACGGGGAACCGTTTCAGCAGTATCCCACATAGATGTATCACGGTACCCTGAACTAGGCAGGGTGGGGCACGATTACTGGGCTGATTATAAGCGGTCAAAATAGCGGCAAGTGGTACGTCAGTGTAGGTTCCGACGGAGCACGGGCGTGCACGTGCTCCGAAGTGGAAAAATCAGGCATTGGGCATCAGTAGTTATACACTGTGCATCTTGGTTTGTGTCGGGTTGCCATCATAGGGATTGATACACCTCATGGTGGGACCAGCACAGGTATCTACAAACAAGCGGGGCCGAATGACACAAGTAATAAATACATACGAGTTTAAGGATCCGATCGATTAAGTGATAAGGGGGTAGTGTGGGGACATTAGGTATTTATTATGGGCAAGTGGGTGTCAAGGATTGTATGGGGTGGATACCTCTTACTAGATGTTACGCCTGAGGACTACCAATTACAAGATGGGGATCAACTTTCGGTGTGGGACTAGTAATGGTGCGGTGTAATTAGTGTTAGCGTAGTGTAGTAATTATCCTATAGTGGTTAGAGGTGCAATCAACGTTTATCTTATTCGTCTTGCTTACCTTGTCATACATGCTTGTGTTACAGTCATTTCTTACTTTCCAGTTTATATTTGTATCCTGTTACTTTAATAATTATATTGTTATAGTTACTACACTCGCCAGACTTTATGTCTGACTCTCTTTGTTTTCGCCTCTTTTCTTTCCATTTACCCCCTCCCCCCAGGTTCTCAGGGAGTAAATACTCAAGTTTGATTCGGATTTCTCTCTGCTTGAAGTGCTAGAAGTTCTTGAAGTATTGCTTGGCTTTGATTATACCTATTTATGGCATTTCTGTTGGGGATTATGGATTAAAATTTTGTACTCTGAAGGCTTTTGTACAAGACTGATATTATGTACTTGGTTCTTGGTATTTAAAGATGTAACCAAACTTAATTCTGTTTCCACTGAAATAAAGTTATAAATTTTTCAAGTATTACTTTATGTATCTGTCTTGTAATATTTTGTTCTGTTTACTTATAATGCTCCATGAAAGTTAATGCATTCCCTTTGTGAGTGACATTAACGGACATGGGTTGTTTCATTTGGTATAAGAGCTGAAGGTTACCAGAACAGGTAAAAGATTTTGAAAACCATTTTCAAAAGCATTTTTATAAAGAAGTATTTTCAAAAACATGCTTTAAAGAAAGTATTTTCAAGAGAAATGTTTATTATGGAAAAACATAATCCCCAAAGAGCCATATGTCTTTCCTTCGATTCTCCATTTTGAATCTCTCCTCTTTCCTTTTTGAAACTCTTCCTCCGCGTATAGATGCTTTTTCTAAGATATATAAGGACTTCTGTGCGATGGGTGAAAAAAACCGCTTCATGGGACTGAGACGTTTGTCAAGGCTATAAGTTGGCTCAAGGAAGTGGAGGACTTGTTGGTACCTTTGAGATAGACGAGGGGAGGAAGGTTCAACCAGCTGCTTGGTTAGTGAAGGATGAAGCTTCATTTTGGTGGAAGGCCACGAATGGAGAACGTGCAGGAGAGACATGGATAGGACACACGATAAGAATGTGGATCCAAAGGAAGGTGGGAAGGATAACAAGGGCAGGAGAAAAAGAGGTGCCACACTTGTGAAATACCTGGCCACTTAAAGAAAGATGTTAGAAAGAAGAAGAAGACTAGTTGTTATCACTACGGAGAGACAGGACATCTAATTAGGATTGTCCAAAGAGACAAGGGCAAGGGTAAGGACAAAGTACAGGATCTTTTGGATGCCATATGCATTCCCACATGGTTGGCATACCTGATAGCGGTAGAAACATCTCGGTTGAAAGTTTGGTTTTCCTTTTTAATCATCCTATTCGAACTTTGTTTGATTCTGGCGCTTCACACTCGTTTGTATCTACTTCGTTAGTTGAAACACTGCACCTAAATACTAGTTTAGTTATGGATCCCATTGTAGTCTCAAATCCTATTGGTGGTTCGGCTCACTTTTCTATGGTTTGTCGGGATTTGAGAGTGTCTATCTCGGGTGTTGGGTTTGAATACAACGCCTTCGTTCTTGGTTTCGCAAGGTATAGATTGATTATAGGGATGGATTGGCTAATCATGCACGGTGCCATACAAGATTGTGAAAAGTGGGTAGTTAGACTATTGACTCGTTGTGGAAAGACCCTTGATATTTCTTGGGGCCCTAGGGGTTCAGTGATGCTTAGCTACCAAGAATCTCTTGACGCATCCATCGATGATTTGAAATTTGTTTGTGTGGCCCGTGAGTTAGATGACGTCTTTGATGAAGTTCGGGGTTTATTCCCGAGGCACGAGATAGACTTTCGTATTTTCCTAGTAGATAATGCAAAATCAGTTGCATTACCAGTGCGCCACATGGCTCCGAGAGAGAGAGAAGGGAACTCAGTAAGCAAGTGAAAGAGTTGCTTGAGAAGGGGTTCATAAGAAGAAGCAATTCGGAATGGGGTGCTCCAGTTGTTTTTGCTACAAAGGCTGATGGTTCACTTAGATTGTGCGTGGACTATAGGGGGCTGAATAAGCTCACGAAGAAGAACAGACACCCATTGTCGATGATAGACGATTTGTTTGATCAGTTGGTTGGCGCTTCGGTTTTCTCGCAGTTGGATTTAGCTACAGGATTTCATCAGCTAAGGGTGGCTGAGGACAGCATAGATAAGACTGCATTTAGAACTCCCGACGGTTTCTTTTAGTGGCTCGTCATGCCTTTTGGCTTGACGAATGCACCTGCATATTTTGCAGACTTGATGAGTAGGGTGTTTAGGGTGTTTCTAAACAAGTTTGTGGTAGTCTTTGTGGATGATATCTTGATTTTCTCTAGAAGCGAGGAAGAGCATGCCCTATATCTTAGGGAAGTTTTAGAGACCCTACGAGCGCATCAACTCAAAACTAAGTTCTCCAAATGTCATTTTTAGAGGAAAGAAGTAAGGTTCATAGGACACGTGGTCTCTAAGGAGGGGATAGCAGTGGATCCTGCGAAGGTGGTGGCAATCCAAGATTGGAAGGTTCCTAGAAAAGCAATGGAAGTAAGAAGTTTTATAGGGTTGGCGGGCTACTGTAGGAGGTTCAATAAGGACTTTGCGAAGATATCAGCCCCAGTTTTGACTTTTCTAGATGGGAGCAAACCATTCACAGTATATACCGGTGCTTGCGAGATAGGGCTTGGAGCAGTTTTTGATGTAAGAGGAAATAGTAACGTGCAAAAGGCGGTAGGTACACAATTATGTTTGAGCGCCGCTTATCGTCCACGTACGGATGGACGAACAGAAAGGGGTGAATAGAATCCTTGAAGACCTTTTGAGGTTATGTATCCTGGATTTTGGCGGGACATGAGAAGAGGACCTACCATTTGTGGAGTTCGCTTATAACAACAGTTATTAAGCTAGTATTAGGGTTTTTATGGACGACCGTGTCCATCACCAACTTGTTGGTGGGAGTCTGTGGATAGGATTTTGCTTGGAACTGAGCTGATTAGAGAGAGACTTCGGAGAAGGTGGACTTGATTCGAAGGCGAACGAATACGGCACAGGACCGACAAAAGTCGTATGCTGATAAGAGATGAACCGATCTTGAGTTCAATGTTCGAGACATGGTTTTTATTAAGGTGTCACTGTTGAGGAACGTAGTCTGTTTTGGATCGGTAGGGAAGTTGGGACCGAGGTTCGTAGGACCCTTTCCCATTACAGAGAGATAGATGGCATACAGAGTGAAGTTGCCAGAGAAGCATAGTGGTGTTCATGATGTATTTCGCGTGTCGCATTCGAGGAAGCGTTTACATGATACCGCGGAAGTAGTGGAGCCGAGCATGTTTAGGGAAGTGGAAGTGGAGCAAAATGCCACGATTAGACGAGCTCCTACGTGCATCCTTGGATCGTAGATCAAGAAGCTACGCAGCAGAGAGGTCAAGTTAGTTAAAGTCCAATAGGGACATGATCAAGGAGACGCAACTTGGGAGACGGAAGACAAGATGCGTGCGGCGCACCCTTTCCTTTTGAGGGTATGTTCTTAACTTCTCCTTTTTCTACCGCTTTGTTTATACTTGTTCTATCGTTTGGTTTGTCCTATCGATAACATCTTAGATCTTTAGGTAGGAAAATCCTATGCTTGTAAACATGTGTTTGAGACATGTTATGTTTGGTGGATGCAAGTGGACGCAAGTGATTGCAAGTGGTTGCTCGTGGATGCATTTACACACACATTAGGCACTAGATCGACTCAGTCACTTTCATATTGCATATGAATAAGTGTGCATATTTAAATTAATGGACGTATTGTGACGGCAAGGAATTTCGCTCGGTCCGAACCAGTCGCTAAACCGACCCAGACCGTTCGAAACACCCTATCGTTTGAGAACACGACAAATCAGAACGCATACAGAAGAACATTTCACTATATATTACAACAATGCATCAGATTACAAGAATATACAGAGTATGAATAAATATTACACAGAAATATCAGAGATTTAAATACATCGCAGCGGAAAATAATACAATACACAACTAGAAGGAGATATACGGATACAAAGCTTTCCGGATATCGTTCCAGCTGTAAACCAGGATCCTGTGAATATAAATCTGCAAAACCAAAACTACTAGCTGCCCGTGTCAAAATAGGGGCACCCAGAGTTTAGGTTAAAACAATAAACTCCAGGTCAGTCATGTGACTAGTGTGAGAACTAAAACAGTTATTAATCTTTATTTTTAAAGTTGGGTAAATCAAGGGACCACGCCGCATAACACGGAACGGGTTTCCTCCCAAGAATACCAGTGCATAAAACAAATAGCGCAATGCTAAAATAAAGAAAAATGAAGCTGTTATAAGACCCAGGTCCTATCACACAATGCAACGCAAGCCGGGGGATAGGGTTTTCCCTTATAACAGCCAAAGAATGCTTGATACGTTTAAAACAGATTGTTTGATACTATTATAAGTGCATAGTGTATAAAACAACTTCAAATCATAAGTAGCAATCATAGGCGGCATGAATGGCCCATAACACTATGTCGCCATATATATAAATTTACAATCAAAACCGCAAATGTCGTATTGGAAGTTGGGTTATCATTTATGGTATGAACCGAGGCTAGGGGCAAGATCCTCACTGATTCGAGACTGCCTAGCCCGAGTCTCAGGAACAGCCGCAACTGCCCCCATGGATCGTCAGGGCCGGTCCACCGATGTGGATTATTATACATGAGCACTACGTTTCGCCGCCCTTTGGGGCGTAAGCGAGCCAACTAAATGACTCCATCGGTTCGAGAACGACCGATCAATCCGAGGCGCCTCGCAACAGCAACAACCACATAAGT
Source organism: Allium sativum (assembly GCA_030737875.1). NCBI lineage: Eukaryota > Viridiplantae > Streptophyta > Magnoliopsida > Asparagales > Amaryllidaceae > Allium > Allium sativum. The sequence goes on along the minus strand of JASFAX010002983.1, from coordinate 7,080 downwards.
CAAACTCATCAGGGCGTGTAAAACCACTGACGCCACTTTTAGCTAGGAGGAAACGTAGGCCCTCCCTGAGGTCCGTCTCCCGTTTTTGATTCATACCGGGTGTGAAACTCGCGAAGTAAACGTTACACAAAGCTACGCCACAAAGGCCGTGCTTTGATCATCACCACAAGACTTTGCTTTTCAACAGAAGCCTTGATCAATTGCCACTTAGGCATGCCACACAGGCAATTCACTCCATGCGTTTGATATCCATCAATATATAACCCCTGAGCTCGTACGTCTCAGAGAAGGGCGTTAAGCAAGAGAATAAATTCTCCGCCGCCAAACAGATATATATTTAATAGAGATCAATCACACGGACTAAAATCCAATGTCAGACACACAGTCCATTTACAAGTCCGTTCTGGGTCTGAACGAAACCGGAGGCACCTAGTACCCCGCATATCCATCGATCTCCAAGTACGTCTGGACGATCACTAACTGTTTCCATCTTCTTGGGTGTACAGCCCAATCAAGATCATCAGTAATTACCCAAACGACGTGAAGACCTCCGGTCTTCGACCATCGTCTTCATCTTCGACTTATCGTCGTATCAGTTATTCAGAATGGGATAAACCCGGTCTTTCCGAATAACTCACGTATATTTAAATAAGTGTTACACAAACACAACATACGCCTCATTCCAATTCATCAATCACTAACCGTAAATTAATCAAGAGAATAATTCCCCAAATATTAACCCCGAAGGCCGAAAACCAACATCAGATCAATATCTAGAAAACCATTCTGCTTGGCTAACCGACAGTTAGTTTCTAAATTTCACATTCATAGGGAAAGGTTCCCATTAATTTTATCCAAGATAAATTCCTTGAATTTATTCTTTATTCTATCCTTTTGAATTTCGATTCAACTAGCCGGGATTAACGAAACTTACCGAAGTAATCATTTGTTTTAATTTCCCAATCCCAACCTATTTATCCCATGAAGTAAAACTGGTAATACTTCATATCTAACACCACAGTGTTATCGGTAAATTCAATTACCATTTCACGTTCAAATCTAATTAAAGATTTAACTATCGCCTGGAGCAAAACTGGTGACACTCCATTTCGATTATTTCAATCTAATTAAAGATTCATTAAAAATCCACTTAGTTTTAATCTGTGACTGGGTTAAAGAATCAATATCATTTAAAACACGGTTCACGATAAACCCAAAATCACATCACATTTCAATCAGTCCCTAATTGTAAATTAGCAAGTGAGCAATTCCCTAAGTATTAATCCCGAAGGCCGAACCCAACATCAGATCAATACCTCGGAAACTATTCAACTTAACTAATCTCCAGTTAGTTTCTGATTTTCTTTACTCCTTTAGGTCTAAGAACTGTATTATTGAAGATACCGTTCACGACAAACCAAAATCACATTTTATTAATGATCGGGTTAAAGAACGAGTGTTATTTAAAACACTGTCCACGATAAACCCAAAAATCAATATCAATTCAATTTCAATTAAACATTATTTAATTGGTACACTTCATTAAATCTAAATAAAAAGATTTAATCTTTTCTCAACTGGGTTCAAGAACAGTGTTAGTGAAGACACCATTCACGACAAACCCAAATCACATTTGATATTCAATATAAGGCTCTGAATAGAAAATATATCGGCTTATATTCAATATCAAATTCTACGATTAACAAATGTCGTATCGGAAATAACGATATAAATATATATCTTTCAAATTTCCATAACAACACCTGTATAATCACGAATTCCAACATCGAAATATTCCGAAGACAATTTCGATTCAATTCCACTCCAATGCAATCATTGGATATTCTGGTTATTTTTAAAATCCTTTTCGAATTCAATTTATTTATTTAAAAATAAATAGAATTATATTTCTAGTTCAAAACTAGGTCATTTCGATAAAAATCTATTTTTATCTTTTCAAATATGGAGTTTTTCATCCCAATTTTTCCCCAATCATTTCTTATGATTTTACAAAAATTATTACTATTTTTAATAATTTTATCAAGGCCCGTACAGTCGATTTCCATCAATGGCCATCGAACTGCACTTACAGCGACCTTTTTCAAATTTGATTTGGACATAATTCCAAATCCAACCGTTAGATTTCACATTTCTAATATTCGTTAGAAAGCTCTTTTCGATACGAACCCAACGGTTCCGGTTTTAGGAGAATCCGACGGTCGGATCTCCCGTAATGTCCGTTTGAAATAAATGGTCGAAATTCACGAACTGCCGCGGCGCGGCGCGTTCTATTCAGGCCATTATATAATATATATAATATATATATTTCTTCGATTTCTATTTAAAACGAATTATATAAATAGTTTTAAAATCTTTTCAAAAGCACTTTCAACTTTCTTTTCAATTCAAATCAAAATTGAATTCTTCTTTATAAATTCGTTTTAAAATTCATTTCTATTCAATTCAAATTTCAATTTAATTTGAATTCATTTCAATTCGCTTTCAATTTAATTTGAATTCATTTTATATTCAATTCATTTCGAAATCGTTTTCAATTCATTTCATTTCGAAATCGTTTTCAATTCATTTCATTTCGAAATCGTTTTCAATTCATTTCATTTCGAAATCGTTTTCAATTCATTTCATTTCGAAATCGTTTTCAATTCATTTCATTTCGAAATCGTTTTCAATTCAATTCATTTCGAAATCGAATAAAATCGATATAAATATCGTTCACGTCGAAATGGCATCAATCTAATCAACACGGCTTCATAAATTTCTTTTTTCAAATATTCTATTTCAAATATTTCTTTTTCAAAATAGTTGTTATTATCAAAATATTTCGTTCAACACATGACCAATCTCAATGGATGAGTACTGTCAACACATGAACCTTTATTTTATATTATTCTTTATTTTTCAAATTGGAATGAGACCCAATCAATTACCATATAAAGTTAATTATATGGATTTTCATACATTACACACATATAATAGCATTGAAAAATAATCAACCATCTACCAAAGTGCACTACACTGTATAAGCATCAAATATAGATATCTAACGCTTATAACAGCCTGTCAATCGATCGATCGACATATTTAATCAATCAGGATGAGTGAACTTCAAATTTCATCCTAACACCCGTGTGGGGTTTCAAACAATCAAACACAGATTTTAGTTGTGCAGTTGGGCGATGTGTAAAATTTATCGACCCAATCAATATCAGTCAAATCAGTGTATATAAACAAATCGGCCGATTTGTTTATAAATATTTATTTATTTACCTTCACGTTAAAAATTATATTTTTAACGATAAAACATTTTATTTCAACATATGAATTTCTATTCAGTTCATTCTTTCAATAAAATGATATTTTATTTTTCTAACATATTTTAGAAAATTTCGGCGGCATAACGGCACGATACTAGAAACGGGACGAGGCCTAGCCTTATCCCCGGTCTAGTGAAGGCCCACGCCATTCACACATCAATCAAAATCACCAAACAACCAAATTCAAATCAAATCAGATAACTAATCTATGCAACCAAACAAACAAATCCATGGTCTGTGGACGATTGTGTCGGGTGCTACTAAGCACCGTCTACATCCTAGTATATATATATATATATATATATATATATATATATAACTAGAAAAAGAGATTTTAGAGTGAGAAGTTCTCACCGATAGCTATCCAATACCACGACTCTTCATTTATAGAAATCTTCTTCATTCTCGCCTTTTTATCATCTTCGTTGCCCGTAGTCACTACATATATAAAAATCACACATTTTTATATTTTGATGTCTTTAAAATAAAAGTCACATTTTTATTTGTTTACTTTCAATTTGAAAATCATATTTTTATAATCACTTCATATATTTAAAATCGGATTTTCACTACGATGTTCAATATATATAAATCATATTTTTACTTTGGTGTCATATAGATAAAAATTCCATTTCAAAAATATTGATTTCGCCTTTATAAAAATAAAGTTTTCGCCTTTACTATTTTTAAAATATCGTCTTTTCATTTTTAAAGATTTTACCTTTTCAATTTCATCCCTATAGAAACCACATTTTATTTTGCTACCTATAAAAAGATGATATTTTTAATATTCCTAACATGCAAAAATTATATTTTTACCACTTCTATATAGTAAAGATTATATTTTTAATACTTTAAAAATATAAAAATCATATTTTGATTAGCTTCCTTATATAAAATGTAACGACCCAGATTTTTTGACTGTTTAAATCAACAATAAACCACACATGTCGACCCAAACAAATCGCCAACCCAGATAGTTATTTGGAAAAAAAAAAGAAAAAGAAGAAAGGAAGAAAAACAAACACAGAACCTCACAGCGGAAGGACAACATATAATAAACAAATAATAATTCAAAACATTTAAACATATACATTTGAGTTACAACATTCAATTCAATCAGAGTTATACACTTACTTACAGTAATGCAGCGGAAATAAAATGTAGTGGATACATATATCAAACTCCGTCTTCGATCTCCAAGGCCAAATAATCTTCGTTAACTGCAACATCTGCTGACCCGAGCATATTGCAAAAAAAGAAAAACACAACAAACACTCGGATCAGCACTAAATCATCTCATATTAGTCAAATTAAAATACAGAATAATATCGGTGTCATGGGTACAGTAACTCAAGAGATGTTACGGGATTTTCCATCTCTCAAGGATCCGTTAAACTAATACATACATAGTATAATACGCTATTACAATAGTGTTTATTCAGTAAGGTATAATATCGAAAATAGCGTAAGCGGGATTACCATGTTACCCTTACGCCGTTTATACCATTGCCGCACAGTTTGCATATAACACACCAGTACGTCGGTGGATAGGGATGCGCCGTGATACGACAACGTTAAATCAAAATCGTAGGGGCTCGATCAGGATAATATGACAAGGCACTGAGGAATACCCCGGTAGGATTCTACCGAATTCGCGGCCCCCAGGCCGGTGGTAACGCATAGCCGCGACTACCGCCCACCTCGAACGACATTCCCATATTCAAAGGTGCACCCAAATCGATCATAATAGTAATAGAGATAGTTTCGAAGGAGTGCGTTCGATCAGAGATGCGATCTCATTAACCTAGGTATGGCTCCTGTTTTAGTCATTTCAATTATGACCCGAAGGTCAAGGCTAATCCATCATCGTTCTCTTTCTTCAAATCCAGTAATCGCCTCCATCCCATCCTACTCCTGTTCTGGAACTTCCACCGCGTACACAGTTGTCAAAGTGGTATCGACACCGACAGAGAGTATGCCTTATGTCGACTCCGGTCTCCTTGCCAACTAAACGTTTACATTTTTCACACCGGTCAGTGTTTTTTTTTTCTTTCAAAGGAGTTCGTGTTTCATATCGAAATATCATGTTTTGAAATCGTTTTCATATTCTAAATAGAATATTATTCAGATGGGATTTTCCACTTACGCATAACTTCTTGAACTAATTCCCACTTAAATAAATTTTGAATACCAAAATAATTAACAATATATTAAATAACTAAAATATATAATTAAATAGTTTGAGATAATAGTTTGCCATAAAATTTAAATTTGTTAAATTTACTAAAATATATATAATTTAAAGCATTAAAATAATTCATAAATAATTAATTGATTAAAAATAATTTATTTAAAATAATGCATACAATAAATAGTTATAAAGAAAATAAATAAATTACTAAATTAGTTTGAAAAATAAATTTTGAAATACTATAATTGGGATTAGAAACGTTCGATCAATTTCGGTCACACTTGCAGTTATATTTCAACTTCAAGTGCATCAATTCAAATTCACATTTCCGATCGACTTCATTTCAAATTTTCATTCATTTCAAATTTTTGCCAATTTCGATTCAGATGGTTATCTCTAACCCGTATTCCCATTCCAAAGATCTCAATTCATAACAAATAAACCGAATTCGATTTCGATCATTTCAATTTATTTAAATTCCCACTTCGATATTTATTAAAAATTCAATCCATTGAATCCCGAAGCAACATTCAATTTCAAATCATATTCCCATTTCGAATATTCGATTTATAACAAAATTTGAATTTTCAGTTCATTTTCATCGTTTCAAGAAATTTAAATTTTCAACAAATATCGAGTTTACAATTTACCCTTAATTCAAATCAAGGCTGATTTAAAGTAAATCTCAGCCAGACACAACAGTTCAATTTCAATACATTCGAATTAAAAAATCAATTACACTTTCATTTAACTTTAGTTACACCCCAAATTCATTTCCCCTTTTAATTGTAATTCAAACTTCAATTCAATGGGAAATAAATTATGAAACATCGCTTATTGTCGTTAAACAATAAATTTCAAAATTAAAAATTTCATTTAACCAACCGGTGTCCGTATATAATTTGCTATCCTACGGCCAAGTGATTAAACTTTAATTTCTCGATATTCAGGCTGGATCTATCATTTCAATCCAAATCGGGGTCACAGAGGTTTATCATTTCACTCTGTGTTCTTAATTCATTTTATCGATAAATCCTGGGTTTATTCGATGCCCGTAACATCAAGGTTCAATGGGATTATCGTCACAATCACATACAACACAACATACTGAATATGAAGCAATAACAGTGTATATCAATTCAGTAATAAAATACAACCAAACATCCATCACATAATTTATTCAACAAATCAACATTTACCAGTTTCCGAAATTTCGAAGATTCAAACTCCCAACTAGAAATTTAAATTTAAATAAATAACTAATTGTCGATCAACTTTTCATGTTAACACACTGGCGAATCAATTTCAAGCAACCAGATTTACAGCCAATCACAACCATGCAACCAAAATTAATTCATATATTAATTCGATAAATATGGGATAAATTCAGTCTTACGTGAGCGAAGAAACACTCACCTTCGGGTTTCAATTTGAATCAAGCGTTCAGAAAGGCCCAAAATTTGACAGTCTCCAATGGCAGTGAAATTAGTGCCAAAACGTCTGCAACTCCGCCACGATCCCAACACAACAAACCGTGCGTCAATCCGACCT
>JASFAX010002982.1:0-44001 GCA_030737875.1 Allium sativum | reverse complement strand
CAACAATCAACATGCAAAACAAGTCTATCCTAGCATGCGGTTTACTAACAAGGGAAGATACTATCACTACCAAAACCTTACTAGGCAAAGAGTTCTGGATACTTCTTCCTTATATCCTCCTCTGTTTCCCAAGTACGTTCTTTTTCATTCTCACCCCACTGGACTTTGACTAGTTTCACCGCCTTCCTTCGAAGCTGCTTCGTATCGTTCCCAACAATACACATAGACTTGCGGTTCCCAACCGCCTCGAGTTCAACTTCGATGTTATCCAACTGATCAGGTGAAATAGTCACACTAGGGTCGTGCACGAATTTCCTTAACTGGGAAACATGAAATACGTTGTGAACTCCCGCCATCTTGTCAGGTAGCTCTACTTCATACGCCAAATTCCCAACTTGCTCGAGGACTGTGAATGGGCCAACAAATCTCGGTGCTAACTTACCTCTCCAACCAATCCGAATCACATTCTGAATGGAGAGATCTTGACGAACACCAAGTCGTTAACGAAGAATTCCAAATCTCTTCGTCTCTTATCGAGATAAGTCTTCTGTCTATCTTGGGTAGCCTTCATTCTCTAATATACAATTCACTCAAATACCATCATGACCTGACCTAGTCCTTGGTAAACTATCAATATAATCCATTTGAGACTTGTTCTCATTTCCATTTAGGAATTTCTAATGGTTGTAACAAACCACTAGGCTTCTTTTTGCTCAGATTTAACTAACTGGCAATTTATGCATTTGGACATAAACTTCCCAACGTCTTTCTTTATCCTTTCCCAGTAGTAGGTCTAATCCATGTCTCAATACATTTTGTTACCACCGGGATTCATAGTCAATTTCGAGTGATGAAATTCTCTAAGCACTTCATCTCTCAGTTCATCTACGTTGGGTACAACTAGTCCTCCATTCTTTCGAAGCCACCCTTCTCGATCAAATCCTTACCTGATCATTCTCTTTCCATCGATACCCATCTCTACCCTAGAGATGGTTTACAATAGGTTAGGATTGTCCTTCTAACTGGAACCAATCCACTCAATCAAAATCGATCTAATCGTCAAGCTTACTAGCGTTTCTGAATCCAATTCACTCTTGGGTCTGAAATCATATCATGTGACATACTCTAGTTGCTTCCATCCTAGAAACAAAACCCCTAAACTGGCATGTTTCCTGCTTAATGCAACTATTACCGCACCCAAATCATTTACTATGATCACTCTGCCCCATGGAGTCATGGCGACTCCACTGCACTGATCCACAGCCACTAGTCCTTTGCTATGTCCACTCTGCCCCATGAAGTCATAACAACTCCACTGCACTGGCTCATAGCCTTACTAATCATTTACTATGTCCACTTTGCCCCTCGATTCATGACGACTCTACTGCACTGGCTCATAGTTCTACTACAATCACTTTGTTCCCCATCGCTGGAACCCTACAGGTGATAGTCTACTCAAGGGAAGAAAAATAGGAACAACATAGCAACCATAACATCCATCAAACAAGTCCTACCTATCACCTGCTAAATTCATAAACACATCGACACCTACATGATTGGTCTAACCAATCTCAATATGTCGATTCTAGTATGTCTGGTCCAACCAACATCAATAACTAATGGAAGCCCAGCCTCCATACATACACCGATGCCTACATGACTGGTCCAACCAATCCCGGGCCAATGGAAGCCCCGCCTCCCTTCGGACTACCGTACGTTTATCCTCCAAGGATAATTAAACTAATGGAAGCCCAGCCTCCAATCGGACTACCGTACGTCCAACGTACGTTTATCCTCCAAGGATAACTAGATCACGTCCAACGGATCCAAGGTAACGGGCGTCCCCAGATACCCCTGCTTTTAGTCCTCCTAAAATACTTGAGTCCAACCCAAGTCTATCCATTATCTTGCTGCCCTCTCGAGTCCAACTCGAGCTGAATCCAATTCCTTGCAGCCTTCTCGAGTCCAACTCGAGTCAATCTATAACTCAGACCCAGTCTTGAGTACCGACAAACTCTAGTCCAACGTGAGTCGTCTCCCTATTCGTTGCATCTCCAAGATCAACGAACACCTATTTTCTTTTACGAGTTCAAGTCCAACTTGAATCGCTCTAATCTTCGTTGTATCTTCCATGATCAACGAACACATCCTATTCCTTCAAAGTTCTACTATCCAATAGAGAACATCAACATAGGGTCCTAAACAATCCATTACTTTGCATCTTTCTCGAGTCCCACTCGAGCAATCTCATAACCCTATCGAGTCTAACTCTGGGAAGTCTATACCATTGAACAATCTCATCATGTTCTGTCTGCCCATCACTCCTCGAGTAAACCAAGATATCATCCAATGAAAAATAACAACAACTATTTACCCCTCACGCAAACCATCCTAGTCGAAATCGACATTCCCCAAGCACAAGCCCCAAAGGCCTAAACCAATATCAGACAAGCACCCAAGGAACATCTCCTCTGAGTTCAGACAATCCACATGAGGTGATACTAGCAAAACAATCTAGCACTGGAGTACTCATTTGCCTCCCAGAGACAATTAGAACTTATTACAACGATAACCTCTTAGCTTCCTTAACTCCAGTTACCATCGCCGTCACTAGGTAGGTACCTAATACCACCCTATTCCTTTGGAGTAGATCGACTCCCCAAAATAATGCTAAACCCAGTAAAGCCCAGAACAAAGCAATCACAAGGAAACATACATCCATGACTCGATAAGACCACATTAACAAATCATGCCAAAACTAGTCGAACCACCAATCGGGTTCGTCACTACTAAAGGTCTATCGACTAACTCAGGTTTGTTAAACAAAACCCGATCAAAACATCTTAAATAGAAAGCATACCTCGAATAACGACACCTTTTTCCTTCTGCGCCGCAGTTGGGGCATTTGACGAAGAAGGAACAACGTTGATAGCATACGCTTTCACAATCTGCTTCTCCCTAGGAGGTTGTGGGCAATCATCCTTGTGATGTCCCGCCTGGCCGCAGTTAAAGCACTTCCTTTCCCCAGGCTTTTCTCGACAATTTCTGGCGTAATGGCCCTTCTGGCCACAACTAGAGCATTCACCATCTTTCTTATTTTTCTTACTCTGACCATCCTTGGTCGGGTTCTGCTTCCCCTTGTTCTGGGAATTCTTCTTGCCTTCACTGCCTGCTTGCGGCTTTGGCTCCTCTGCAGATGCCGTAGCAACTTCGGCCTTCGACTTAGGGAAAAGGCTCTCTGACCTTAATGCCTTTCCTACAATAGACTCGAACGTCTCATCGATATGGTTTATAAGTCTTTCCCCCAAGTACCCATCCAAGCCAGTTATGAACTTCTCGTTCTTCTTTTCGACTGTATCGATAAGGGACCATCCATATTTCGATAAAGTGTCGAATTCAGCGATATACTCCGAGACTGCTCTACCGTTCTGCTTAAGCTCCAAGAACTTCCTGAACAGTTCTGATTTATGAGCAGCTGGAATAAACTTATCACAAAAGCGAGTCTTAAACTGATTCCAAGTAACTTGATCTTCTGGAGTAGCTGTTCTAATGGCATTCCACCAATTCATCGATCGCCCTTCCAGCTGACGAGACGCTAGCCTTCTCTTCATCACATCCTCAAGACCCAAATCGTCGAAGATACGATCACAGCTATACAACCAATCCTGAACATCTATGGCCGACTCCGTTCCGTGGAACGGCTTCCCACCAAGGTTAGTGTAATCCTTGCACAACTTGGCGAAATCGACCCTAGGCGCCTGCACTACTGGACCACCACCATTTCCGGGATTGGGAACTGCCCCTTGCACCTCCCTAAGCATGTCTCTCATGAGGTCAGTAAACATTGTCCTCATGTCAGGAGCATTCCCATTATTGGCTCCCCTACCAGCACCTTTAGCATATCGGCTCATCGTCAATCTGTAAAAGGGGAAACGATTAACGACCCCATAGTGGTGCTAGTGCAGTACGACTTCATTCTTATACTACTAGTAGTATATATATATAGTTTTTGAAAACCAAAGTAATCACAAATACGCGCTCTCATATACGTACTATCTCTCCCTAGTGTCTTTCCCTAGGTTAACTACGCAACCTAGAGCTCTGATACCAAGTGTGACGGCCCGCCCCGCACCAACCGACATTTCCTCCAAAAGTGCGCTGTACACATGTCCAGTTAGCACGGGACGGTCGCCAGAAGGAAAAGAAAGAAGAGAATGGGCTAATCAAGGAACCTGTAATATGTCTCACAGCGCATAGAACAAAATATAATAATAACATACTTGACATAAAACAGAAGAGACAGTGCATAAGCTGAAAACCAGAACTAAGCATCATAGCAGTGGAAATCCAAAATACAGCTTATTACAACTTTCCAAACTGTCTCAAAAAGCAAAAGTAAGATAAATGAGGTACACTACTAATGCCCAAGTAGCGACCACCAACGACACAGGGAGAATATCTATATATCATACGTGGAAGCCTCCTGCTCGTCTCCGAATCAGCTACTCGCGCATCACCAGCTAACCATAACCTGTCTTTAGGTTGCTCGTGTGAGCACCCAGAGTAATAAGAGGAGACATAAAACTCTGGGTCAGACATAAAGCCTGGTATGAGCGATAAGCAACAAAACATAACAATAATAGGTATAATCCAATCATACATGAACCTGCAACCAAAGAGTTAGCACTACATACTGTACAACACTCTAAGGTGCCCTTTCAAATGATGTAAAGATAACGGGGGTGGGGGTGTGCATGTCATAGTGATGTCAAACAATCAAGCATAGCAATCATCCTCACATCCCTCACTCAGTGCGTAAAGCATACGATATCCACTACTTTGGTCACATAATACTTTGGGCCATGACGGAATCCAATCCCGTGTAACTATCACTACAAGCCCACTATCCATCTCCTAGTGGTGAACCAAAGTTATGAATACCGACAACCCCTTTGCACACGTCCCGCAGCAAAGCCCAACCATGAAGTGAACTCATTGGTTCCCAACTGGATCATGATCTCTAACTTCCATTTGGACTACCTTTGCATCTCGGGTTTTAGTCTCCTCCTCCGGATCGGTCTTCATTCAGTTCATAACCTCCTGGTTCGGTTCGCAGTCACCAGCTCGTGGTCAAGCTCCAGGTCGTGATGATACTCCAGCTCGGATCATGCTATCTTCGCCAGGTCGGATCGTGATATGCTCTCCAGGTCGGGTCGCCATCATCGGATCATGCTTCATCAGTTCGTGGCACCCCTGTCGGGTCGGGTCGTGGCACCCTGGTACTCATCGCATCGTGAGCTCCTTCATCCTCCTCTGGTTCGGATCGCGAGCTTGAAGTGACTCGTAGCATCAGTCTCTCGTTCGTGGCCTTCGAAGTGGAGTAGATCGTCATGGTGGTGCAGCTCGTGATGACTCTTCACGAATGGAGGGGATCGAATCGTGGAGGGTGGTTCGTCCCGGATCGTGGCTCACCTCCTGCCTTGGTCGTTGCACATACCCCACGAATGGGGAGGGGGCTCACGAACCGATTCCTTCTCAACTTCCCTGCGACTTGTTTCACGCCATTCGACGGCGTTTTCGACCAATCTAACACTTCTAAACAATCACAAAGCATACCATACAGTCATAGCAACATGTAGTATCAACCCCAAACACCAAAACATAAATCATAGCGTGTAAAATGGATCAAACATACCCAAAACCCCTTAATTTCCCTTAAGCATGTTTAGGTAAAACTCACCATAGGATTAACAAAACTTAACCAAATTAACCCAAATTCATATCAGATGTCTAAAACAATATTTCAGAATTTATGAACATTTTTCCCGATTTTTAACATGCATACATTCGCTAATTATCACTAATAACCCCTTAATCCCCCAAATTCCGGGATTTGCAAAATTAGTCGAAATTAACCCAAATTCATATCAAAGACATAAAATGATGTTTTAGAATTTTAGGAATTTTTCTAGATTTTTCTGAGCCATAATTTCGCTAATCTTCGCTAATTACCATAATTAGCCGTAATTAGTGAAAAACAATGCAAATCACTCACCTTAGCCACAAACAAACTTTAGATCTGAAATAATCTTTGATTTGGATCCAATCCCTATGTGTTCCAGCAGTCCTCTCTCTGATTTGGTGCTACCCTCCCTTGATTTGATGTAGTTTTGCTTAATCTTCGATTAGAAAGTGATTAGAGATGATTTGGGATGAAATTAGAAGGTGGAGGCCATTGCTAGAGCTTGAAGGAAGTAAGTGGCGGCTGGAAAAATGAGTCTAAAACCGAAATCCTAACCCTAACAGCCCTTAAATACCCCAAATCCCGAAATCCCCCATTGGGTCTAGTTGCTAATCACCCGGTTAAGCCCAATTAGCTGTTTTTCACCTTCTAAACCTTGTTTCAGCCATATCTCCCAAACGGTAAGTCCGTTTGGCTTATGTAACCACTCTACGGAAAGAGAAACCATCATTCAAATTCAATGGAAGTGGTTTCAGGTCAAAACTTCTTTCCAATCAAAAGTTGTGGCCGAAACAGTACCAACTAAGGGTAAAACGGTCATTTAAAAATCGACAAAAATCATGAACATGGGAAATGACCCCAATAATCGTCTCCCAAAGTTACATGACCATACGACTTCGTATGTGAAAGAAATAAATATTCCACGATCCTATGATGCGTAGAATGCGGGTCGTTACAACAGAGCAAACGTCCAATATTTCATAATGTCCGTAATTTAGGTGAGAATCTATCGGTCGAAGTCTCAACTGGTTCCGTGGCAGTATGAAGAAATTAATGCAATTTTTTTAAATAGTGAATTTGTATGTAGGTTGAGTTCAAATATGAAAATAAAGTCTGTTATTTTCGAAGTACAACTGTTAGTCACCTTGGACACCTACAATGTTCTGACGAAACATTTTATTCCATACTGTCCATAATTTAGGTGAGGGTCTACCGGTTGAAGTCTCGTCCAATTCCAAGGCAGTATAAAGAAATTACTGCAGTTTTTACAAAAAAAAAAAGCGACTTCGTATATATGTAGAGTTCAAATATGAGAATATAGCATGTTATTTTCTAAGTACAACTGGTGGTCAACTTGGAGAACTACAGTGCTCGATCACGGGGAAAAACGTCCGAGTATTTGACATTGTCTATAATTTAGGTGCGAAACTATTGGTCGAAGTCTCATCTGGTTCCAAGGGAGCATGAAGAAATTAGTGTAATTTTTACAAAACAAATAGCAACTTTGTATGTAGGAAAATTTCGAATATGGGATTATGGAGATGGCGGATGCAGGATGGATAGTTGTGGAAAATGGAGACAGCAAAAGGTAGATCGAAAGTTTTGGGCGATTGGTGAATTACTTGAAGGGTTAAGGGCATTTTGGGAAATTCAAAAGGACATCTAGTTATTTAGTGAAAAGAATTTTAATTATTAGTAGTAAAGATGTACAAACATGGAATTAACAAAACTCCGAATGACAATTTATTATCGTACATAAAATAATCAATGTGGATAACATGCGTGTAAAATCATATGTTCAATATTCACTTCCTGCACACGTGTCTGTATTGATTTCAAATTACATGAATATATTAGTTAGCGTAAGCACGTAAACACCCCTCTGCAACGATCCACACTATATATGAATCACACTTTCAACATGTACAAGTGCAAGCACATCATGACACACGCACATATGTAACGACACTGAATTTTCGACATTTGAAATATAAATTAATTTAAAATTTATCGCTAAAATAAATATTTATAGTGGGTTTTGATATAGAATTTTGAAATTTCAATTTTTCGGAACATACTTGAATATATTCATATTTGGATTTCAATTTAGGGTTTGAACTTTAAATTTTGTTTTGAATGTATTTTTAATAAACTTATAAAGGAAAAAAAACTTTTTGTAAATTTAATGTGAATATTTGATTTATTAACATTTGTTATATAATCTGAATTTATTGGAATACTTAAATTTTAAAGTAAATTGAGGTTTAATGTTCATATGAATATTTGTACTTGGATTTGGAATTTATCTATTAGAATGTAATTTGAGTTTACCTCTGATTTAATACTTTTGTAAATTTATAAATGGTTTGACATCATTAACAAATTTATGCTTGTAGCCTTGTATTCTTTCCATTTAAATTTAACGAAAATGTTTGTCGAAATTTAAATTTTGAATTTAAGTTAATCTGCCTATGGTTTTATTTGTATTTGGCTTTTATATATTGTATTCTTCGTTGTATTCTAGCCCTTTTGTATTTATAATATTCTGTTTTTAATTTAACTATTTATGTTTAATAGTTATGATATTCTAACTTTCTTTAGTTTATATTCTTATTTCATTAAGCACATTTCGTTTTACTTATTTTATACTATAAGCATTTATTTTACTGCTTCACCTTGACTATGTTTTCTAATTTTTGATATTGGATTATTTTATTCGAACTTATTAAGATACTAAAATTCTGTGCTTAGCTATTATATAGTATATTCTTTGTTTGTGTAAACTCTTTTGCATAAATTCTATTTTTGACTAAATTATGTGTGTTTAATAGTTTGTAGTATTTTAACTTTTCTATTTATTTCAACTAGTCAGCGGTTGTATTTTGTCCAAACACTATAAGCCGATTTGGATTTACTAGAATAATTTGAATATTTAACTTTCTATTCTTGTCATGAATTTATTTCAGTATAAAGGGTTATTAGAGCAAATAATATTAACAAAATTTTGAGATGTCGAAGTATTTGAAATTTAACGTTAGAACTAAGATAACTCTGAAAATATATTTGTAATTTTTTTTTAAAGCAAAGATTCAGTTTGGACTTTGAAATGTCGGTTATTAGATTTAATAGCTAACTTGATTAAATTATCAATCGGTGATAAGAATTGGAATTTTAACATGTTTAAAACAAGAAAACAACATCGTTCTTTTCAGCTGTGCACCATTCTTTAAGTAACGTTCATTCAAACCACTTACCATTTAGCCCACCGTTTAAAAATTGATCAAAATCTTATAATATCTGACAAAATCTTACTAAATATTTGGCTGCAACACCTAGAAATTTTATACTGAAACCTTTCTCCACTTGTTTGCATCTTCCTGTGTATGTTACACGTTGCTTCCTTCATCTGCAGCTAGTTCCCTGATTTCTTATTATAAATGCGCACCCCCTTTCCTTTATTACAACAGAAAAACAATTCCTTCCCCTTTTATTTTGGTTATATAGTTCCTCTTTCCCCATTGTTCATTCCTTCACCCAAATTATAAATGCCCAAAACAGAAATCAGCGTCTTCCCCCAAAATTTCCAAACGGTTTTCCTCTTTCCCAAAATTGGATCTTCCCTGTCCACCAAGAATAGCCACTGCTCCACAAATTGAACTAGCACCGTCGCTCACCCTGTCGATGTCGATCCTTCCTACGCCACCGGGAAGCCACCGCGTACACCAAAGTCCGTGCCTGCGCCGACGACATCCGTAACAATCATCGGCTTCCACCGTTGCTCCATCTCTCCCAAAAGCTGTCTGTAGCTCAGAAATCTGGCACCCTGCTGAGGCTGGCAACAGTCAGCGCCACTGCAGACTAAAGTTAGTCTCCATGCGTCGGCTTGGAGCAACTGAGCTCTTGAACTAACGCCATCTTAGATCATCGTGACCAAGCCGGCTTTCGAGCTTCGGGATGAAGCCAATTCGGATCTCCGCTTGTCAAACGAGCGCTGCGTCGAATGCCATTACCTGGCGCCATCGCCTGTTGTCGCCACGACAAGCTTTCTTTTGTGCTTCATTGTCGTCTGAATGTAAGTTTTCTTACAGATTAAACCTCTTTCCAAGTCCATTACTTCGGTTTCACCAAGTAAAATGAGTTGAGGTCATTCTTTGCTTCTCCATTTTTGTTGACTGCCTTGTTTCGTCACTGGCGCATGAAAAAATAATTATATACTGTTCATACTCTTGAACTTTTATGCGCCTGCAAAACTGGTTTACTATGGTTTAAAATAAGAACTGCATAACTGTTTCATAGTGTTCACAACACTTTATAGTAGTAGTAGTGTATGGGTTATCTTTTGCTTCATGAATTGAGACCCTCCACGGAGTGTTTAGGACAACTAACAATTTGTTGGACTAGTATGCACAATATATATATACCCTTAAGTCATAATCCTTTTCACTGTATTTGTGTATAACTAATTGGGTACCTGGACTATTGATGATCTGTATATTCCCTTGGGTATAAAATATTTAGAAACGTAATGATCGAGGTATGTGAATGATTGTTACCAAAATACTTAAGTGGAATTCAAAAAACCAAGAACAGTAAAATTTTCATATAAACTAAGTAGTATATTGTGATTCCTGTAGTGTCAACTGGCAATAAGAATCTTGATGTGAACCACACTAAATTAGTCATGTGTACTGACTTTCATATATGCGAATGTTGATCCAATTTTGTTTGTAATTTTGGAAAACTTGTTTTGTTGAGCATGTTTAACAACATATATGCTAGTGTGTTAGTCCATTTCTGTCACTAGAACTGTTTGATCAGTATGTAGGCGTGGGCTTAATGTAAAAGGGTATATCCATTTACGATATTGCATGCTTGGGTTATACACTCAATGTCTATACACATGCAATTTAATACATTACCCTGTCTGTATAAGGAACCAGTAGTCGTATTTTACACGTAGTTTTGAAGATAGACCACCCCTGCTTCCAAGTTTAACTGTCAGGTGGTATTTTGAATTAGGTTTAACCACCCATCTTCGTTTATGCATGTCAGCCATACATGTTTCATTTTGGGAGCCGTGTGTGTGTGTATATATATATATATATATATATATATATATATATATATATATTGGTCTTTATCTCATGAGGGTATTCCACCTGTTTATAACATCGCCAACACAGTCCTATATTTGGATGAATGTTGCCATGAGTCAACTGTCGTTCCATTTGGTTGTTTCTGCCATAAACTTTATTCGGTTGAACACTTTGTTCTTTTTTTTATATGCTAAGCATCTACAAATTTACTGTCCTGTGTTGCTTTATACACATTTCAGCACCTTGAAATGGACACACTATCATGATACACGCTTCTTTGTTGTCACCCATCCTGTTATTCATGCATGTAATTATTTCAATCCATTTTGGGTATGTACGATCGGCAGTTTTATTGGGTGGGCATACTCATATTATCTGTTGGGATTTAACTGATTTTATTAGTGTTTATCAAATTATGCTAACTTGAAATAAGTTTAATCCTGACTCGGGTGTTTTGTGTATTTTGCATAGGACACTCGGGTCAGGCCTAAGTGTTCCAGATTATAAATATTAGCTCGCAAACTGGAGAGGACTTGAAGATGTGGAAATGCATGTGCACGCTAAGCTCGTCAATAAAGTGTAAAAAAATTATTCGTCTAAGTTTATGTACAAATTTATTTATTCTTCCACTATACAAAATTTTGTATACAACTCTGATATTTACATGAGATTTTTGTCCCACTGCAATTATTGTACTATGTGATTCCACATTGATTCTGCTTAAACCGTGTAAGCCAATAATAATCTGTCATTTTGTATGTTCCTAGTTGGTTTAAATACCAATTTAGAATGGGAAAAATGCCAGGTCGTTACATCTGGTATCAGAGCTTTGGTTCATACAAAGCTTGGCTTATTCGGTTTAAAAACTCATTAGAGATAAGGTAAAAATATCTTAGAATGAGTAGAATTGATGCTAGAATCAGCGGATTTCAAAAAATAAAAAAACTTGGATGTAATTTTCAAAAATAAAGTATATTAATAGAGATTTTGAAAATAAAATATAAATATTTTAAAGGAAATATTTTCGAAAATAAAAGCTTGTTTTGAAATTTCCAGCTCAAAAGCTTTGCGGTAGAAACAAATTTCGAAACCGATCGTCAAATGTCCGGTTTTAGCAAGGAAAATAAAAGTGTTAAATGAAATGGTTTTACAAGTGCTTAAAATCTTCCAATAAATTATTTTGAAAAAGAAGATTTTGTTGAAAAGAAAATTGAAGACAATACTAAGTGTGAAATGTTGAGAGTGCTTTGAAACTTGGAAAAATTGAAACTTGACGAAGCAGATTTTTGACGATACTCGCTTTGAGAATGATGGGTACGGTACTGAAATTGACTCGGATCAGGTTGAAATTGGTATTAATTAATTTTAATATGTTCTATCTTTATTTTTATTTTTTTAAATGTAATATTGTTTGCCAATTGTTTCAAGTTAATACTACTTAGCTATTTCTTGTTTTACTTAAGTTACCTTACTGAAACTACTCATTTATACCTAGCTTGGTACTTTTGACTAAATGATTTGTATTTTTATAATATTTCATCTTTTGTCTTAGTCATTTTGAATTGCATTTAGTTATTTAGTCTTGATTTTATCTAAATTATTTGAATTTAACATTTTGTAAATATAGTATTTAAAACTCTTTCACTTGATTCCTTTATTTTGTACTACGTTATTTTTATGTAGCTTTTATATATTATATTTTTCGTTTTTCTAACTTCTTTGTATTTATCACTAATATTTTACCTTTGATGTGGTTATTTGTATTTTAACAATATATGGTACTCTAATTTGACCTATTTATTTATATCAATTCAAATTAATTTCTTTGTAAATTATCGTATTCAACTTATGTTTTGAAAACCTTACTATTTTACTTGGGATTATTGAACTTGATGTATGTAGATTCGAACAATTTTTGATCCAAGTAACGGAATTCGAAGATTCAGTTTAACAACAATATACGTGACGTATAAAACCAAACCAAAGGAGATGTTTTGATAATAAAATTGATCTGAGAATATGAATTTGGATTTGAAATAATATTAATAATCAAATCGATTAAGGAAACAAATTGATTTTGAGATTGAAATAAAAAAATTCAGGATGTTTGATACGGAAGTTATTTAATGAGAGGTCACTTATAATGCGAATGAAATGTTGAAATAAGAATTAAATTTTGAAAAGCATGCAGGTAAGATATTTATTGAAAAATCATACTTATGATATGTTGAGAATATCACCCACATTTCAGATTTTGACATTCGAATTTAGTCAAATAATAACAAATGTATAAATGGGGGAGAAAATTGCTTTACCCAATTGAACCGTACAAATGAACCAAATGGAAATTACTTGATAAGTAATCACTTATGATGTAAAGAAAATGGAATTTTGGAGTACAGTATACCCAAAGAGAAAATTTATGAATATCGAGTATCACATGATTGAACTGCTGACACTTGTATCCTTGTGCACATTTGACCTTCCTATCGTGGCCTCGATTAAGATCATCCTTTGGATTTGAACTGTTGTTCTTGTACCCTACACCTTATGAATTTGGCCTAATGTCTTTGATTCGAATCGTTGTACTTGATGGATGCCCATTTGACCTTGAACTTCTATTTTTAACACATGGAATCTGATTTGATCCATGAATGCATACCCTTTGTACCATGTATCGAACGTAACTAAGGTATAATTCAAACTAGATAATTTTGATTTGTCCAGAATATTATGATTAATGGAACCTCAAGAAATGAGCTCTACATAATATTTAACTGTTATCCAACTTACACGAGAAAATTTTGAATTTTGACATATTAATTATGAGGTTTCGATTTCGAAGATCTTGAAATGAATGTTTTGGAATGTTCTACCGATACTAGTCTGAATATGCGCATAATCAGAGTGCGTAGCGGAAGCGTGATAGTATTTTGAATAAAAATGAAAGATTTTCCCAATGGTAGGAAATGTGAACTTTTTAAACAAGGTTTAATATGTGAAATGAGAATGAATATAAATCCTACATGGTGGTGTAAAGGATTTTGAAATAAGATATGGAAATAATGTTTGAAAAGAAAGAATTTGATTTTATGAAATTGTAAATGATTTCTAAGACGGTGATTGAAGTTTTGAAAATTTTATATTACGGGAATATGAAATTTATTTAGAAATCACTAAATTTGATGACTTATGTATAGATTATAAACGACTTTCCTAAGCTTTAAATTCAAAAGGCTTACTTAATTTGATAAGAAAGATAAGAAAATCGTATTGATCAAATTTGATTTCCAATTGTTGAAAAGAAAATTTTATGGCAAAATGAGTCTCTTAGAAGATGTCAACTTATGTATAATTATCGAAAGTGTTATTTTGAAAAAAAAAATTGAAATTTATGAGGCTTGATAATATTATAATGATTCTTAAAAGTCTTTGATTTAGACTTGAAATATTGAAACAAGATCATTGATTTCAAAATACAAAACATAAGTTGTATTTTGTACTTTCAATTGATTGAATATATTAAAAGAAACTGGTTTCCAATTATTTTGGATATGATGGATAGTTTATAAAGGTGGTTTATAAACAAAAGAAATTTCGACGACTTGAATCCCGATATTTTGAAATGTTTGAAAGACAACAATACAATGATTAAAAGTATTTGCGAATTATTGTTGCAAAATGATTTATGGCTTCGAGATATGAAATGATTTGATATGTTTCCATGGATTTAGGTAACCCGTTACTAAAAGAAGGGTGTGTGTGATTTAGGGTGAGCAACCTAGGCATATAGGTATCCGAGTCTGGATGAAAAACCGAGAGATATATGAGCTCCGCGATTTTGTACTTGGAGGTCCGAGTCTGGACGAAAGCCGTGAGATACACTTCGCTTGAGATCCCTTGATGATGGTATTTAGGGAAGAGCAACCTAGGCATATACGGTATCCGAGTTTGGATGAAAAATCGAGGGATAAATGTGCTCCGCGATTTTGTACTTTGAGGTCCGAGTCTGGATGAAAACAGTGATCTACACTTCGCTTGAGAACCCTCGACGATGGTTTGCTTTAGGTGTCCAGAGCGACCTTAATTATCTATATTATTGCGTGCGATAGGCGGTCATGGGAAACTTGAGGAAATGAAACAAAAATTTTGACTAGAAGTTGAAACAAGTATATTTAGTACTTGTATATTTCAGTCACGCGCCTGATCAATGCATGGCTAAAGTCTGTAAGAACGACAGTGGACTTGTTAGGCTTCGAGTTATCATATATGTTTGAAGTTTTGAAAGCGATTTTGGTTTTGAATTTCCGAAGTGAAGTATGATTCTATAGTAAGAAATGTATAGTACTTCAATGGTTTGATACAAAAATGGGATTCTAAGTTCGGAGAAAATTATTTGAAGCTTTCACATTTGAAATTCATAGTATTTTAATTTAACTTACCTAAATCCAACTTATCATCTCACTAAATTATTATAATTCGCGTTTGTTCTACAATTGATCCTTTTCAAGTTCTTTTACTTACATTATATTACTATTTTATTATATTATCTATTTTCTACCAAGTTTTCTAAAATTTCTTATATTTAATCATTTTATTGTAGCTTTTAAGGCTATCTTATATTAAACTCTTTGGATTTTATTAAATCTACTTTTATTTCAAAATAACTTTACCATTTTAAACTACTTTCCCTTAAATTATCTTGTACTTTGAACATAGTCTTCTTCTACATTATGTAGCAAATTTCCTTATTTAGTTTATACAATGATTTAAGTTTTTCTTAAATAATAGTTGATATAGGAAGTTTCCCAATTTAGATGTATGTTAGATTTTGTGTTAATCTATTAAGAACCTTTCGATAAATTTCAATCTTATTAGAAGTAGTAAATATTTTGATTTGATAACTTTTATTTATATTTGGTTTTAGTAAATTTTGTAAGTAAGATTCGTTTTATTAAGTATAAATTTTACAGCTCTCCTTTTCGAGGAAGAAAATATTTAAAGTGTGGGAGGCTGTAACAATCCAGAATTTTCGACATTTGAAATATAAATTAATTTATAATTTATCACTAAAATAAATATTTATAGTGGGTTTTGATATAGAATTTTGAACTTTTAATTTTTCGGAACATACTTGAATATATTCATATTTGGATTTCAATTTAGAGTTTGAACTTTGAATTTTGTTTTGAATGTATTTTTAACAAACTTATAAATGAAAAAACCTTTTTGTAAATTTAATATGAATATTTGATTTATTAACATTTATTAGATAATCTGAATTTATTGGAATACTTAAATTTTAAAGTAAATTGAGGTTTAATGTTGATATGGATATTTGTACTTGGATGTGGAATTTATCTATTAGAATGTAATTTGAGTTTACCTCTGATTTAATACTTTTGTAAATTTATAAACGGTTTGGCATCATTAACAAATTTGTGCTTGTAGCCTTGTATTCTTTCCATTTAAATTTAACGTAAATGTTTGTCGAAATTTAAAGTTTGAATTTAAGTTAATTAGTATTTGGCTTTTATATAATATATACTTCGTTGTATTCTAGCCCTTTTGTATTTACAATATTCTATTTTTAATTTAATTATTTGTGTTTAATAGTTACGATATTCTAACTTTCTTTAGTTTATATTCTTATTTCATCAAACACATTTCGTTTTACTTATTTTATACTAGAAGTATTTATTTTACTGCTTCACCTTCACTATGTTTTCTAAATTTTTGATATTGGATCATTTTATTCGAACTTATTAAGATACTAAAATTTTGTGCTTAGCTGTTATATAGTATATTCTTTGTTTGTGTAAACTCTTTTGCATAAATTCTATTTTTGACTAAATTATGTGTATTTAACAGTTTGTAGTATTTTAACTTTTCTTTTATTTCAACTAGTAAGCGGTTGTATTTTTTCCAAACACTATTAGCCGATTTGGATTTATTAGAATAATTTGAATATTTAACTTTGTATTCTTGTCATGCATTTATTTCAGTATAAACGGTTATTAGAGCAAACAATATTAACAAAATTTTGAGATGTCGAAGTATTTGAAATTTAATGTTAGAACTAAGATAACTCTGAAAATATATTCGTAATTTTTTTTAAAAGCAAAGATTCAGTTTGGACTTCGAAATGTCGGTTACTAGATTTAATAACTAACTTAATTAAATTATCAATCATTGACAAGCGTTGAAATTTTAAAGTGTTTAAAATAAGAAAACAGTGTCGTTCTTTTCAGCTGTGCACCGTTCTTTAAGTAACGGTCATTCAAACCACTTACCCTTTTTCCCACCATTTAATAACTGATCAAAATCTTATAATATCTGACAAAATTTTAATAAATATTTGCTGCAACACCTAGAAATTTTATACTGAAAAGTGAAACCTTTCTCCACTTGTCTGCATCTTCCTGTGTATGTTACACGTGGCTTCCTTCGTCTGCTGCTGGTTCCCTGATTTAATATTATAAATGTGCACCCCCTTTCCTTTGTTACAGCAGAAAAACAATTCCTTCCCCTTTTATTTTGGTTATACCGTTCCTCTTTCCCCATTGCTAATTCCTTCACCCTAATTATAAATGCCCAAAACATAAATCAGCGTCTTCCCCCAAAATTTCCAAACGGTTTCCCTTTTCCCAAAATCGGATCTTCCCTGTCCACCAAGAATTGCAACTGCTCCATAAATTGAACTAGCACCGCCGCTCACCCTGTAGGCGTCGATCCTTCCTACGCCACCGGGAAGCCACCGCATGCACCAAAGTCCGTACCTGCGCCCTCGACATCCGTAATAATCATCGTCTTACACCGTTGCTCCATCTCTCCCCAAAGCTGCCTATAGCTCAGAAATCCGGCACCCTGCTGAGGCTGGCAACAGTCAGCGCCACTGCAGACTAAAGTTAGTCTCCATGCTTCGGCCTGGAGCACTTGAGCTCTTTAACTGACGCCGTCTTTGGTCATCGTGACCAAGCTGGCTTCCATGCTTCGGGCTGAAGCCAATTCGGATCTCCGCTTGTCAACCGAGCGCTGCGTCGAACACCATAACCTGGCGTCATCGCCTGTTGTTGCCACGGAAGCTTTCTTTGTTGCTTCATTGTCGTCTGAATGTAAGTTTTCTTACAGATTAAACCTCTTTCAAGTCCATTACTTCGGTTTCACCAAGTAAAATGAGTTGAGGCCGTTCTTTGCTTCTCCATTTTTGTTGACTGCCTTGTTTCGTCACTGGCGCATGAAAAAAAATTATATATTGTCCATACTCTTGAACTTTGATGCGCCTGCAAAACTGGTTTACTATGGTTTAAAATAAGAACTGCATAACTGTTTCATAGTGTTCACAACACTTTATAGTAGTAGTAGTGTATGGGTTATCTTTTGCTTCATGAATTGAGACCCTCCACGGGGTGTTTTGGACGACTAACGATTTGTTGGACTAGTATGCACAATATATATACCCTTAAGTCATAATCCTTTTCAATGTATTTGTGTATAACTAACTGGGTACCTGGACTATTGATGATCTGTATATTCCCTTGGGTATAAAATATTTAGAAACGTAATGATCGAGGTATGTGAATGATTGTTACCAAAATACTTAAGTGGAATTCACAAAACCAAGAACAGTACAATTTTCATATAAATTGAGTAGTATATTGTGATTCCTGTAGTGTCAACTGGCAATAAGAATCTTGATGTGAACCACACTAAATTAGTCATGTGTACTGACTTTCATATATGCGAATGTTGATCCAATTTTGTTTGTAATTTTGGAAAACTTGTTTTGTTGAGCATGTTTAACAACATATATGCTAGTGTGTTTGTCCATTTCTGCCACTAGAACTGTTTTGATTAGTATGTAGGTGTGGGCTTAATGTAAAAGGGTATATCCATTTACGATATTGCATGCCTGGGTTATGCACGCAATGTCTATACACATGCGGTTTATTACATTACCCTGTCTATATAAGGAACCAGTAGCCGTATTTTACACGTAGTTTTGAAGATAGACCGCCCCTGCTTCCAAGTTTAACTATCAGGTGGTATTTTGAATTAGGTTTAACCACTAATCTTCATTTATGCGTGTCAGCCATACATGTTTCATTCTGGGAGCCGTATATATATTTATAGTGGTCTTCGTCTCATGAGGGTATTCCAACTGTTTAGAACCTCGCCAACACCGTCCTATATTTTGATGAATGTTGCCATGAGTCAACTGCTGTTCCATTTGGTTGTTTCTGGCATAAACTTTATTCGGTTGAACACTTTGTTCTCTTTTTTTTATATGCTGAGCATCTGCATGTTTACTGTCCTGTGTTGCTTTATATACATTTCAGCACCTTGAAATGGACACACTATCATGATACACGCTTCTTTGTTGTCACCCATCCTCTTATTCATGCATGTAATTATTTCAATCCATTTTGGGTATGTACATTGGGCAGTTTTATTGGGTGGGCATACTCGTTTTATCTGTTGGGATTTAACTGATTTTATTAGTGTTTATCGAAGTGTGCTAACTTGAAATAAGTGTTATCCTGACTAGGGTGTTTTGTGTATTTTGTATTGGGACACTCGGGTCAGGTCCTAAGTGTTCCACGTTATAGATATTAGCGCGCAAACTGGAGAGGACGTGAAGTGGAAACGCATGTGCACGCTAAGCTCGTCAATAAAGTGTAAAAAAATTATTCGTCTAAGTTTACGTACAAATTTATTTATTCTTCCGCAGTACAAAATTTTGTATACAACTCTGATATTTACATGATATTTTTATTCCGCTGCAATTATTGTACTATGTGATTCTGCATCGATTCTGTTTAAACCGTGTAAGCCAATAACAATCTGCCATTTTGGACATTTCGAGTTGGTTTAAATACCGATTTGGAATGGGAAAAATGCCAGGTCGTTACAACGTACGGATACACTTACACACAAATACGGGAACACGAACACGATAGTGGCTATACGAGTATGTCGACTGTTGCGATGAACCACGTCTATGCTGCAGCAATGGAAAGGGGTAGGTTGCGATGTCATAAATTTTGGAAGCGTGGGTTTTTTTGAGTAAAGGTAGTGGGTTGGTTCATCCCTGTCATGGATGGAGAGGGTGCATGTTTTGGTGATGTGGGTCGTTGGCGTGGGGTATGGCTGAGGGTGAAGTTTTGTGGTGAACCGGAGCAGGTGGGTTGCTTGTGCAGACCGTTGAGGCTTGGTTAATCATAGGTTCGTGGTTTCGGCGCTAGCACTGGTGTTGGGCGAATGGTCCGATCTGATGGAGGGTGACGCGGACGTGCGTTGGTCGGACTGGGGTGGATAGTGCGAAGGGGTTTGCTGAAGCTTTTTTTTAGAAGATGTGGGTTTAAATCATTATTCTTTTCGTTTTCAAACTGCAATTATAGGGATTCAAAACCTCCTGCCCCGTCCTATATTACTCCACACCCAACATAACATAGAGGAAGCAACAAGAGCTCCTATCTTGATAGACATCCAGAACCAATTGGAAAATAAGGTAGTGTTTGGTTTACTATTTTAAGTTTTGTGTTTTTGTCCATACAAAAATGTGCACAACGCATGTAAATCATGGAAAACAACAATTTTAGAAAACAAAGTTAACATACAAAATAAAAAACAACTTTTATCCATTTTCATGTTTTGAGAAATGAGAGAAATATGGAGACCAATTCCTCATTTCATGATTGCTACATCCCCTCCGCGGTCCCCTCCATTTTGCTTTCATTCTACCATTCCTTCTTCTACACCTTTAAAGTTTTGTAATTAATTTTGAAAACTAAAAACTCAAAACTTATTTTTAACCAAACACACCCTAAACTTTTGCATTTTTTATATATAGAAAGGTCGGATCTGCAAATATGAAGAGGGAGATTGGCGTTATATTTGTGGAGATCCTAGTTGGTGAGTTAGGTGGTGAAAAGGCCTCGTCGATTGTAGGAAGCAAAGGGAGAGCTAGGCGTGGATTTTTTATTATTAAAGGTGGATCTGCTTTTCAAAATTTTGAGGATGAAGTGGCAATTAGGAGAATGGCAGGAGGAGTTTAAAGGTAGAAAGATTGACCCGTGTTTTTCTTATTTTAGGATTTTTAGATCTATCATTTTACCATTTCATTCAAACAGTTCACGTGATTTATCTATTCAAATTCAACACATATGCCTTTAACTTTATATCCATATATGTTCTCTTTCAGTCATAAGTTATAACATGCACTAGATTATGATCAACGTTAAATTTATGTAGGCATGGCCCAAAACACAAACATTATCAATCCCAAAACCAAAATATTATGCAGTTCAAACCGTACATCCGAATGTATGAAGTAGAATACTGTTATGTTTTGCATTTCGATTTGAATGAGGTAGCATATTGAAAACTGGTATTTTAATGTTCATATGAAGATTCGTTTTTACATCATATCTTTTATTGCTATCGTAAACCAATTGAATAAATCGATTTAAACAGAGCTAGTGAAATAGAAATTCAACAAAATTAACATCCACGTTTGTTTATTAAATTCTAGTTAGCCTTGTATAGAATAATCGTTTAAAAAAAATCAATATTTCAAAGGTATTTTATTTACTGGTTTAATGTCAAATTTCAAAACAAGTAAATTTGATTTAACGATTGTTTTAATTTCTTATATTCAAATTAAACATATGTATACCATATTTATATTCAAAAATCAAATTCATAAGTTTATTATATTTACAATAAATTGAATTTCATAAATTTCAAAGCAGAAAATTTATGGTTCGTTACAATATCTCACTTCAAAACTTTTCATCCTCGAAAAAGAATGATATAAAAATCTAGCAATTGAATATACATTTAAAAATAATCAATTAATACAAATTTGAACTACTTAATTTCTCACTAAATTAGGAGATAATAAATCAAAATTTCAAATAATTTCAAAATAGTTTTAAGTATAAACTCGATGTCTGAACTGATATTTTATATCTTTCTCACTTTTGAAACTTGGAAATAAACATTGATGATGTAATAACCGTCACCAGAACCATTTTTAAGTGATTGAAGTGAGATTCTATTAATATATATCTCATACTTATAGAATTTAATACACACATTGGCAATACGCATGACCGAAATCTCTAAGTACTCAACATTCTAGTCTTTTACATCAGAGAAAGATACTTAAAACTTTTCTTCAAAACATAAGATATTCAAAATTTCCAAATTTATTCATTATAAGAAATACCTTTTCAAATCATTTCTTTATTACAAAACTTCGACCTGGGATTTTTACATATAATTCTCCCTTTTATTTGATATCACTAAATTTATATACTTGAATAACTCACATATATGTAATTTATTCCAATAATTAATAAATCTCAAAATTCAAATATTCAACAATAATTCATTTATAAATTTCTTGCTAAACATAAGATGTAACAACCTGGATTTTTAATAATGAATTGGGCTCGAATTTTTATATGCAAGGGAAGACATAATTAGGTTTAAACATGTGATCTAGGAAATTAATTATAAATTAATTAAGTTAATGACTACTTCGTGTCTCATGGACAAATATTTACAGAGCTTTCATTATCCTCCAGAACTCGACATAATACTATTGTTCCAGTTCCGACTGTAACTGCTAAACAATCAAAAGTTGGCACTTCGACTCCTTCATAATCCATGTTTTTTAACATTATATCATTTTCATTACCCTTTTCTACGTATCAAGAGCTTTATCTCTGACCGTGAAGCAAGTTTCTTAAGGTACGTGCTTTAGCGAGCTTGCGAATCGTTCCATGTCACTCTAGCTTTTCGCCATTAAGTGAGGTCCTTTT
The DNA here is from genome assembly GCA_030737875.1 of Allium sativum. Classification (NCBI taxonomy): domain Eukaryota; kingdom Viridiplantae; phylum Streptophyta; class Magnoliopsida; order Asparagales; family Amaryllidaceae; genus Allium; species Allium sativum. The sequence continues at coordinate 21,331 of JASFAX010002982.1, read as the reverse complement.
GTTATAATGTTGATAATCATCCTTCTATCCGTTCAGACATACATTTTTTCTACTAGAACCAATCTAATTTCCTTGGAAAGAAGACCCTTAGGGCCTGGCAGCTTGACTATTATCATGTGGTTCCTCATTGTATTACTAGAGCTTATTCTTCATTATTGGTTTTTTAATGAGGTCCCTCAAATGCCTCCACTTATTCGGCTATATCAACGGATTTCACTAAAATGATAGTACTTCTGAAATGGTTTCCCCCCAAGTTGCCTCTATCTTAGGTGGCCTTTTATACCATTTCGTTCCTAAAGTAACAAGGTATATGTTCTCCAAAATGTCATTTGGGGCTATATAGCCTTTCGATCTCATATATCTTAGGTGGTTCTTGATCTCTTTGTGCTTGCCACTAGAAATTTGATTCCTTTCCTTGTAAATGTTAAAATTCTAAACATTAACCACTAAATTTCCGGAGCTTTCTCAACCTTGTTTAATTGCCAAGTAGCTATAAATAACTTCCTTTGACTACCCAATATTCATATTTCCAGCAACTATCTCTTCTAATCACAAAAGCTGATTGGCCTTCAGGTGAAATTCCTTCATGATTGTAGGTTATTTGATTTATAGCCATCGACAAAATTTGTGCCTAGTACGTATCCCAGACCTAAACTATAAGTACTAGATCATCCTTCAGATTGCTAACCTTCATTACAATAATGTTCAACTAGTTTAAGAGCCCCTTCATTGATTCCTTGGATCGTCGATAAAGGCTCAATAAGGACATCATATCCCTAGGTCAAGTAGTGTAGAAGCTAAATTATTCTAATAATTTCCTTTCCAACTCATCATAAGTTGATATGGATGCGACATGAGCCTTGTAAACCATATTGATGTTACACCCTCTAAGGAGATAAAAATACGTACACCGCATATCATCTATGGCCCTATCAAGATCCCCATGTCTTTCATACTTAAATAGTGTTGGTTAGGATAGGTAGTCCTATTATATAAAGGTGTTGTCACCATTGTAAACTTCCTGGGATGCCCTTTCTCCCGCACATTATTCGTGAATGGAGTGCTACTTGATCCAAGACCCAAACACTCGATCATTCTGTATTTATCTTCCTCAATAGTCATTTTGCCATATCTGCAATATACTTCTCCTAGGTCTAAAATTCTAGATGTCAAGTGTCGATATTTGCACCGAATATTTGATTCTATCTGCAAATGATTTCAACTTTCTCAATGATGTCCAGGATCACCTATGTCCAGAAGAACCTCTCCTTTAGGCTTTTTGGCATATGATTGAATCTATAGCAGCTGTATGAACTTCAGTGCATTGAATTCCAGTAGCAAGGTCATAGTCATCTTCATCACATCATATATCAACCTTAGAATCAGATGAATCCATGGGCTCAACTCCGTGTCTCTTAGAAGTCCCAAATCTCTTCTCTTTATCAACTTGCTTTTAGTTAGTATCGAGTTGAATTTCTTAGCCATGAGACTTCCTGGCTCCTACAACAAACCTTTCTCCCACTCCAACAACTCCTTTGTCTTTTTTTTCTTTCCTTCTCATCTATTTTGAAGAAGAAAAAACAGAGGGGTTGTCTTCTTCAGATCCAAATGAAAATTCCTTTTGCTCCTCTTAGGCCTCCAAGGCTATTGGGTTAATAAAGCATCCTTCTTTTCCATAAAAGCCCTTTTTATCTGCTATCTTCTGATTTAGCTCTTGCGTCATCTTGTCAAATTCAAGCCTATTTCCCACCTCATGTAGAGTAGAAGGTCTTCGTACTATATACTAGTGTTAACCTTTATCTAATGAGAACCTCCTTCCTTAACTCCACCAAATGATCAAAGTGATTTTCTAGATCTCTATGGCTCCATTACTTCCTATTTGCAAATCCTTCCAAACTCCCTAATGACAATCTCCAGATCTAACCTGCTGATCTCTCCAATCCAAAGTAGCAAGCTAGATCTATGCACATAAATTAGTTTCCCAGTGAAAGGATCGAAACTGAGATGTCAAAAGAACACAAAATGCAAAGATAACCTATTGATATATAGAAATCTGGTAAGTAATAACAGAAAGTAAAAAATGAACACTAAGTTTTTTTATAGTTTTTTGGCAATCTTTGACCTACGTTCAGTATTAGCTTTATTAGTCCGTTGACTTAAAGAGATTTAGAGTTTCTGGTCTTAGGGTTATGTTATTATAAATTCCTGGGTATGAAAACAAAATCTTTCTTAGTGACTACGATTATAACACCCCACATTTCTTAATGTTACCCGCATAAGGATTCCATTAAGAATTATGAAGCATTTTAGGTATAAGATAACATCTCTGAGACTAAAGTTCACAAGACAACATAACAAAACACAACAAACTTAAAATTTTCATTTAAAGCAGAATAAAAGGTGTCATTACATCATAGATGAATAAAAACCACAGGTGTCTTATATAAACCACAAAATCAGAGTATCATATTAAAAATCCTCCTCAAATGCCAAATACAGAAATAAGCAGAACGTGGAACAATACATGTAAAGATAGAGAACAAGAAAAATGAAAATCTCTAATGGGATGAGCTGGATCAAATCTCTCTCACGAAGTAGATCCTCCACCCTGAGAACTTGGGGAGGAGGGGAAGGAAGGAAGAACAGAAAAAGAAAACAAGTCAAACATAAAATCGGGTGAGTCTAGTAATTACTAGCATGAGTGATAAAAGAGGAAATCAAGATAGGATAATAATTTGAAACTCAACACAGTAAACAGGAACAAAAATATACTTCCATGAATATAATTGATATAGTTCATTGTCAAACTATTTGATTTGTGCACCATTTACTACCATCTCATAAATTAGGATATAACCTAATTATATCCATTGATCGACTTCTAAACCACAATAGCGATAACCTATGCTAACTATGACCTCGGGTTTATCAGATCCGACCCATCAGCCCTAAGGACATAGCGAGAATTACCGGCGTCACAACTTCTTAACTTACCTAATCGTCATGATGCACACTCAATGCCCCATCGGAACGTGCCTGTACCCACCACATTTAGACCTTTTACTACCTAGTACAGTACAAGCGTGCCTCTGCCTCCTCGTAATACCTCGGTGTAGTGTGACAAAAGGAACACTGACTGATACAGTTTCCCATCCAAAATGCAAATTGACATAAGTCACCCCTAGACTTAGTCCCCATTTTATTTACTATTGCCAAGGCCCCAAGAAATTATTGTTGACTGCCTAGCTACCCTAGACCCCCAAGTATTGTCAACAATGCCTAGGTCAATACAAATTAATTACTTTAATTGGCCTCTTATTTTCCCTAATAGGCCTACCCCTACTTCCAGAATGAAACAATACTACAAGCCTCTTATTTTCCCTAATAAGCCTTCGTCGGCGAAATAGATTTCTACTACTCATGCATATTAATTTATTTAATTTAAACTTAACACCAATCTTAAGTTCATTAATGATCTTATTTTCTTTATGTAACTTTTGTCATATCATAAACTCCGATTTTAAAGGTTTTCTATAAACATCACTTTTGCTTAATTTTATTGTACAACCCAACCCTTGCCACTATCCAAATATCATTTATTTATTTTATCAAAGTTACAGTTCAATTATCTTTATTGCATAATTTCAATAAGCCTAATTTATCATTTTTATACATATTTCATATTTTTCCCAAATTGCGTCTTTACTATCAAATTTCATGTTTTAACCCAAATAGCATATAAACAAGAAATAAATGGTTTAGGCTCTTGAAGGCCAAATTTCGATGTCAAAATAAACAGGACAATGACCTAGGCTCTCGCATGGCCTAGGTTTAGATAAATAGGAATAAATCCAAAATAAACGAGGAATAAAACTGAACTGTTATGAAATTCATACGAAGAAAAAGGGGATAGATGAACTGAACAAAAATACAGTAACAAAGATTACTGAATCAGATAGAATAGTAATCAGATTACATAGATTATTGACAGAAAAGAAAAATAGAAATCAGAAGAAATCTTTGACTTATTATACTATCAAGAAAAACTGCAATTTTATTTTAATCTTGCAATTACTGAAATTACTCACAATTTTATGCAAATCCAATCAATCCCCGGTAGGAAATCTCCATCTATGAATATTCTCCAAAATATGTGCAAACTCAAGCCTCAATACTTCATTAAAATTATTTGAGAAGAAGGTTGCTTTAGGTGGAGGCAGAGAACGAAGTAGGGAGAAACAGGTTAGGTCTGAGGCATATTTATAATAAAGCTAGGGGATTTAGATTTATTGGATTTTAGGTTAAAAACTTAGCCCAACAAATTAAAGAATCTTCAAGAAAAACGCACCATAAAAGTCAGCCAAATCAATCGATAGTGTGCGCACAGGTTGTGCACGCTACTCGGGTTGATCGATAACCCAGGTGATCTTGATTAGTGTTGTATTTATTTCTTTTTTGATTCAACATTTATTCCATTTTGAAATTTGAATTTCAAACTTATTTCTTATCTTCTTCAATTTAAGTCCGATTTCAGCAAACCAAATGTCTATCTTAGCCAGAATTTCGTAACGGACCCAATAGCGCAACCCTCATTGCCCATTTCTCAATATTTTCTAATTAATATTTATTTTGTTAAATAAATTACTTTATTAAAATTATAGGTTGTTACATTCCCCCCTTCTTAAAGATTCCGTCCCTGAAATCTCTAAGGCTAGAAGAATGTCATAAATATTATCACACCATCATCTACATCCATCTACTCATCCACCAATCATAGGAATCCATTGTCCTTAGGATTTCTAATATTTTTCATGAACATATGCAATAGTATAGTGTATATGTCCCTAACAAATGCAAGAAATGAGGTGGTCCATTAATTCAGTCGACCTCCTTCTATGCAGTTTATGTCAGTGCCATGAGTCTAAAATGTATGCAAGAGAATCCTAATGGTACATAAAGTTCTATATGCGTGCTACAATCACCATCAACAAAATGCAACATCCATATGATAATCACCCAATTTTCATTCATAAATCAAAAGTGAATTAAAAATTCACACACACACACACACATCCATATGCAATTATGTTAGTGTCCTATTTGCCGATCACGAATTAGTATCTAGTGTGTGTATATGCATCCACTGCATCCACTAGCAAACACTTCCATCTACTTAAATCTATTAGACATAACATGTCCTAATAACATGTTTAAACCATGTCCTACCATTCATAGAATTTTATAGGACCCATAAATTCAAAAGATAGGAAATGGATAAGGTCTAATTCAAAACTAAGAAAGGGTTGAAAGCGTAATATGAAAAAGGAACAAAAAAGATGTGAGAATCTTCTTTTCTGCTTTCCACGTTACTTCGCTGCTGTCCTATCCCCATTGAACCTTGACGAGTCTAATCTCTTTGTTTCTTAATTTCTTTATTTTTGAATCCAGAATCCTTATAGCTACTCATCCGCAAGAAGCCTCCTTCTTGACCTCAACCTCCTCTAAAGTGCATAGTTCTACTACCACTATAGAATCGTGTAGGCATTTACTCAAATATGAGACATGAAATACATCGTGAACTGCTGACAGTCTCTCTTGTAGCTGAACTCTATAGGCCATATGACCTATCCTCTCTACTATCGGAAATGGTCCCACAAAACTTTGTGCTAATTTCCCAACTGAACCAAACAGTGCTACGTTCCTAAAGGGAGATACTTTAATGAAAACCATATCCCTCACGCTGAACTCAAGATCTGATCTTCTGTCCACATAAGATTTATGTCTGTCTTGAATTGCCTTTATCCTATTTCGAATTAAGTCGATCTTGTCTGAGGTTTCTTTGATCAATTCCATTCTGAAAAGAAGCCTATCTGTAGTCTCCACCAACAAGACGGTGATCTACAAGGTCGTCCATACAAAGCTTCGAAAGGTGTCATGCCAATACTCATCTGGTAGTTTTATAGGCGAACTCAACCAAGGGAAGATGCTCGTCCCAACTACCTCCCAAGTCCAAAATACACAGCCGTAATAAATCCTCAAGAATCTAAATAACCCTCTCAGTCTGTCCATCTGTTGAGGGTGGTATGTAGTACTAAGTCTCAGCTGTGTCCCCAACGACTCCAACAGGCTTCTCTAAAACCCACCGGTAAAGATGGGGTCTCTGTCACTAATGATACTCGTAAGGACTCCATGAAGCCTGATGATCTCCCTCAAATATATTGAACCCAACCCTGCTGCTGTCCTTTTCTTCTTGACTGGGATGAAATGAGCTCTTTTGGTTAATATATCATGATCACCCAAATGCTGGTATTGCCTTTCCTCAACCTAGTAAAACCATCTATGAAATCCATCGAGACGCTTTCCCATTTCCATTGTGGCACATCTAAGGGCTGAAATAATCCACCTGGTTTCCTTTGCCTAGCCTTAACTCTCTAACATGATATGCACCTTCCTACAAAATCTGCCACGTCTCTCTTCATCCCTTTCCAATACAAAACCCTCTTCATATCCGTATACATATTATCTCCTCCTAGATGGATGGTCATCTGAGAGTGATGGGCCTTTAATAATATCGCACTCGTCACATCTTCCGTGCGGGATACACACTACCTGCCATCACGATGTAGCCATCCTCTCTCATAAACTGAGTATCTGAAAGGTTCCTAGAGGTTTCGCATCTGTCTAGTCAGTACAATATATCGATTAGCTGCTAATCATCATGCTGATGGATCCAATCCGTTCCACTAGATTAGGTTACACCTCAAGCGATGCTAATTATCTTGTTGCATAATCCATAGAGGTTCTGAAATCAAAAGGCGAGATAAACTCCAAACTCTACCAGTCTACAAACAATGGACTCAAACTCATCCTTTGCCTGCTCATAGAATCCATCACTACATTCCCTTTCCCAAGGGTATAAGAAATCTCGAAATCGCAGGTTGCTAGAAACTCCATCTAGCGTTGCTGCCTCAAGTTAAGATCATTTTGTGAAAATAGATACTTGAGAGACTTATGATCTATGTACAACTCAAACCTCTCGCCCAACAAGTAATGCCTCCAAGACTTAAGGGAAAAACAATAGTTGCTAGCTTTAAATCATGGGTAGGATAAGTCTTCTCATGTACACTTAGTTGTCATCTCTCATAACGAATGACCTTACCCTCCTACATTAGGACTACGCCCAATACTATACCATAAGCATCTGTATACACTTTAAACATCTTAGGTCCATTTGGAAGAGTCAACACTAGAGTAGTCATGAGAGCCTTCTTCAATCTCATAAAGGAACCCTTGCAAATCACGCCCTATGAGAATACCAAGTTCTTTTTAGTATGGCGGGTAAGCGGAGCTGAAATCCGTGTAAAGTCCTTAATAAATTTTCAACAAAACCCCACCAAACCTAGAATTTATTTATTTTTTCTAATTAATAGTTTTCAATAAAACCCCAGGAAATCCGTGCAAAGCCCTTAATAAATTTTCGATAAAACCCCGCCAAATCCGTGCAAGGTTGCCCATTTCTCAATAATTTCTAATTAATATTTGTTTTTTAATTAAATTACTTTATTAAAATTTTGGGTTGTTACAATGATGTAGGAGAGATAAGGAACGAAGAAGATGATACTAAAAAGTTTTTTCTAGTAGACATAGGGTCCATATTTGTGGAGAAAACATCTAGCATAACTATACACCTATGAAATGCTAATTTCAGATCCACATCCAAATATGTAGTAGGGTAATACGGGCCTCATCGATCAGTAATTCAACATAATACCAACCAGAGTGGTCAGTACCGACCAGATTTTTTAGCAGGTTATATTTGTTCCTTCTTTCTATTATCCTTCTATCTCCGATCCATCGTATTCTGAACACTTTTTCTATGGGATTGAGTTTTTTAAAGGAATTTCAAATACAATATATACTTATCCATTTACCTCTAGGGAGTCCTTAGGACTATTTGCTAGTTCCTTGAGAAACAAACTTCCTAATGATCACTTTGGCCATAATTCGTAATTTTGAGGCTTTAAGGACCTACAGTGGGTGTTGTGATTAGTTTCTAGTAGAAAATACTATTACCTAGTGATCCATATGACCCATGTTGCCTTGCAAAGTCTACTGCTATAACCCTTATAAGCATGTTCTCATGTAAGTAAACCCTTTTGTTTTAATCTTGAAAATTGAATTCTAATAAAACCTTACTTGATTAAAAAGCCAATTAATAAGAGCATTGCATATAATAGTGTCAACTAGCGCAGCTAGCTATATCCTTTTCTTTATACATATTAACTGTTAACACTTAAGGAATAAGCATTTAGATATTGGTCCAACACTCTAGGTCATGAACATACTCATACGTGTAATTGAAAAAAAAATTCTTCTAACATTTTCAACTTATATATGTTTAATATATTTTAATTCATTTATTGCATCTTTATCTAACAATACATATAAAAAATCAAACCAAAGGCTACTTAATTTTGATGGGATTCTTTAATTACGTAACAAATAACATAGTTGTCCTTTGGTTACAACCTTAACCCTATCAATCGATGATAACCATCACCACAATATCTACTCTTGATCAAGATGTTGAGAAGGTCGGAGCACTATCTAAGTATCATATAAACTCTGATTTGGAAAAGGAGGGAGATGTCACTATTACACATATCTCATAGGTAGAATTAACGTTCACCGAAACAACTATTGCCCGTAAAGTTGTTTTAAAGGAAGTGAAGAAGGATAAGTTGAATGAAGTTCTAACATGACAATATGTTTTTTCTTCCTCTTCTTTTAAAGAATCTACAGTCGATGTTGGTCCTGCTACCTTTAGGCAGCTTGAGAGGAAGAAAACAAGAAATACATCATTTTTATATATGAACTTTCTCTTCTCGAGGTGGACATTTCCCCAAAGGCAACAATATTCCTGAGAAACCAAGCTAATTTTCAATTGTAAACCAAAGAAGTGTAGCTCCGGGTTTCTCCATTATGCCATTGTTCTTTTTGTTTCTTTGTATTTAGTCCATTATATTGCATGGGCATATAATTACATCTTTTTTAATATACCTCTTAAATTTTAGTACCCCGATAAAAGTAAACAATAATATAATTGTATCTTTTTTAATCATGTTATTTATTTGTGTGTACTATACAACCCTATATTTTATTTACACTTCCTATAACTATTTACTTTAAATGCTGATTTACGTATATACTATACATGCATGCATGGGAGCAGATCATTCAACTTGCTTATATTAAATTAAGAGAATAGCTAAACACAGTCGCCTAAAGCGACTGTGTTGCATACTCTCCCATTTTTTTTATTAAGAGAGAGATATGCCATCTCACTTATCAGCCATGCAAAAATCACTACGACATATTTATACATTCTCTTTCCATCATCAAAGAGTCATTATCTGCATGCATTTAATAAGTGGCCCCATCCACTTTATAACTTATTTTTATATAGCAAACTTATTGCACTCTTTCTTCTCCTACAAGTTTCCATTTCCATTGATTTTCATTTTCAGTCTATTAAGATTAAGATGAATGTTATTAAAACTTTGCACTAGAATATGCAACTATCAAAACAAAAATAAGGTAAACAAATGACATCAATACAAAATTGTAATTGCAAAGATAATCACGAATGATAGTCCAAAAGATGTTTAGCATCTTTCATGCTTGTAGTACAACTTGTTCTTATCCAAAAGCAATCCTAAATAGAAAATATCTTATATAGACCAGTTTGCATCCCATCCATAAGCTTCATTTTCATTTCCTCGGGATTGTATGAAATTCTCTTCTCTTTATGAGGCCAAAAGTTGTTGATATATACTACCATTAGCATAAAGATTTTCTTGCACGGTCACCTACAAAATGATTTGAAATATGAATCCACCATTTGTTTGTAAATTTCACAGTTACATTTCATATAAACTCTTACCGTATGTTCTATAAGTTTTGGAGCATTTAAAGTAGTAACTAATGCGTTATTGGTTGAACTTAAGTGTTCCTAACAACACAAGAAAAATCAATATTAGAATATGTATGAAGCTTATAATTTGTTTAATTTCTATTTATACCTTCCTCAAATACGTTTGTTTCTCAAGATTGGTAGCTCTTGATCTGTAACCTGGAAAAAAATTATTCAACATCAAATAAAAAAATAAGAAACTTCAAACTTGAATTAATGGAAAAGAACATTATTAATTAAGCATACCTGCTTTTTTTTGCTCTTTTTAAGATTTCTTTTTTCTATTCCTATTTTATCCTTTCGGGAGCTCCTTTTGTCTTTGATACTATAGGATCAAGCACATGCATGGATCCGCATGCATTTTCATTTGCTGGATCAATTGTCTCACCGTGAGATTCTTCTACACTTTTAATTGATTGATTAACCTTTTCACATTTTTTGATAATTTCTTTTATTTCATGTAATGCAATCTCAAAACTTTCTTGCGAGATAGATCCCTCCTTACTTAAGTTAAGAGACTCATGAAATAGTTCATCAAATCGTTGCCTTTTGTATTGGATGCACTTTGAAACTTTCTTCTTGGCGTAGAAACTTTTAGCATTTTTAGTCCACCTTTCTAGTATGTACTTATTTGGAATTTCAAAAATCCGAAGAGACTGAAAAACAATAATAGCATGCCTACAAAGAAATCCACTATACTCAAATAGGTGACAAGTGTTGTAAATCTCTTTTCTTGTCGCAACATAAGTTACCTTGTAATCATACTTATTTTCGAGGTCGATGACCCTAAAAGTTTGGATTCCATTATCATCACTCTCATTCTTAGAGAAACAACCCGTAACTCTTAAGATTTCAACTTGAAACTTTTTGAAAATTTCATGCGTGTAAGTGTTAGACATTTGCTTTTCAATAGGTGAAGGAGATTTTAAAGCAGGTTGTTTGTGCCATGTGATGAAATGCGCTTGAGCTTCCTTTTCTTCTCTACCTTGTAGAGCTTATTTGTATTAATCTACAAACTCTTTCAGACTAGTCTTCTTATTCACATATTTATCGAAAAATGAGTTTATGCTTTCGGACCATTGAGTCGTAGACATTCCACCAAAAAAGTTTCTCTCATGTAAGTAGGAACCCAATAAAAACGATCCGTATATAGTGAATCAAGCCATTCATCATATTTAAGGTTCAAATTTTCAATAACGTCCAACCAACTGTTCTAAAATTCCTCACTATCCATAAATTATAAACACATTTGTTGAAATCTTTCATAAGGTAATCATACTTTTTAATGACATGACCAAGCTTTCCAGGAACTTTTCTCAAAATATGCCATAAGCAAAAGCAATGACGTGAATTTGGAAATACTTATGCAATTTCCGTTTTCATAGCATTGTCGTGGTCAGTGAGTATGAAGATAGGAGTTTTTCCTCCCATTGCCCTAATCCACGTTTTCATTAACCAAATAAATGTTGGTGTAGTTTTATTTTCAAGTAATGCACATCCAAGTAGTATAGATTGAAAATGATTATTAACACCGATAAACGGAGAAAATGGCATCTTATACTTGTTGGTAATATATGACGTATCAAAAAGAAAAAACATCACAAATTATCTTATAATCCTCACGGCTTTTTGCATCGACCCAAAAAACATTTTTTAAACGATTGTTATCTAAATCCATCGCATAAAAAAATTAGGATCTTCTTCTTGCACGTGCATAAAACACTCAAGCATAGCCTTAGCATCTCCCGATTCTAGCTCCAAACGCTTCTCTTTATCAAGATGATTTCTTACGTCCTTTTCCATGAAACAAATATTTTCGTATCCCCATATTGTTTAGCCATGGCCGCAAATATTTTGCTTGTTTTAGCACCAACAGCATGTAGATCATTAATAGTATTTTTATCATGTAAGAAAATGTTTCTATGGCAAGGGAAATAGTGTGAATATAATGGCAACAATTCATGGTTGTGCTCTTTGGTATGGTCGTGAACAACCCACTTACCATCATCTATTTTTTTAACATGCAAGGTTGCTTTACAATCTATCATAATGCAAGGTCGTGGTTTAGTGACATCTTTGGTTTGCTTATAGTCATGTCTAGTACAAGCAAATTTTACGTCAATAAATTCATATGGTTCTTTTTTTAATGCCGACTATAATTAGTTGATGCACCGAAATCAATTAGTTTTGCATACCTTAAGTAGTATGATTTTGCTTCTTCATGAGATGCAAACTCCATTACAATGTAAGGTTCTGTTACATCAAGATCATTGCTCGTCCTATCAAGGTTCTCTTCCATTTCTCTTAGATTTCCTTTACCGTGTAGTCCTACTTCTTCTACATCAAGGCTTTTGTCTATCTCAATAAGATCTTTATGCACCTCTCTTGGATTTAGTTCACTGTGTAGTTCCACTTCCTCATCACACACTTCTAAGCTTAAGTTTAAATCAATATTCATTATGATAAAAGATAATGAAACATAAAAGGTTTTGAAGAATAACTATATGCAAAGGATGAAAGCTTAGTGAAAATAAGTATTAAATCTTCTGTGCAGAAGAAGCTAATTCAATAGTGTTGCATGCGTGCATGGCTTTTGGGTTTACAATGAAAAATTAATTCTTCTTGGGCCACTAAAGAAGCAAAAGAATGTGTTGAGAATGTGTGAAGTAATTAAGTCGTACTAATCTGCATGGTGCGAATGAATGAAATATGCAGAAAAACATTATGAAATATGTTAGGATATAAAAGCATATAAAAATAAGTAATAATGTGGAGGGGACCACCAATTACATGCATGCAAGCACCTTATTCCATGATGGAGAGAGAATCGTATGATTTTGCATGGCTAATAATTAAGATATCATATCTCTCTTAATAAAAAAAATGAGAGAGTATGACACACAGTCGCCTAAGCAACTGCGTTTAGCTATTCTCTTAAATTATATATTAGAGAATTAGTTATGATTAAGATTTTTTTTTGATGCCTATCTTTTGATACCATTAAACACGTGATGTTTGTGTTATTTCCCAGTAACACGAAGTTTAATTTAATGAACATGGTTCCATCGACTGGGAAAGTAAACTTTATTAAAACCTTTATAAAGAGTGTTAGATTTATCACATCGAGCTCAATCCATTGAATATCCATATGTAGTATGCCTAAGCACAATAAATTAAACTAAATAGGTGTGCAAATTTTCACTATTCCATATTTGTTTTAACACCCCGCATTTTTAATGAAATTAGAAATGTGGAAATATGTATATATATTATATACATAGATATATTTAAGAGAAAAATTAAATATTGCAAAAAAACATGAAAAAAGAGGAATGAGAAAAGAATAATGTTTAGCATTGTTCTAAGGTTTGTAAACAAAAGACTTAGTGGCTCATTTGGTTAGAGCACGTGACTTATATACAAGAGGTTCTGAGTTCAATCCCCGCCAGCGCCATATTTTTTGTTTTAGGGGAATGACTAAAAAGTGGCTTAGTGTGAACGCAGTTCAATATATATATATATATATATATATATATATATAATATATGACATGTGGATGTCAACATCCCTGCTGCTGCGCATCATATTGCACACATGGTGCATTTTCATTTGTTGATGACGATTTTTGGAGTTTTAGGGCTTATGTGGCTTTATCTGATTGGTCTGGTGACATGTCTTTTCATTCTGGATGGCTTAGATGAATCCTAGTCAGATCTAAGGGTTCTAATTTATCCTACACATCTATATAAGCACACATAAACCTAAACCCTATTATAAACTAAATTCATTCATAAGCTGCCATGCTGCTGCATCCTAAACTAACCTAGCCTGCACCATAACTAATCAAATTCAAGATGAAAGATAAAGATCAAAGCCTAAGAATTGTAAAAAGGAGAACGATTCTACAAACGCCCAATTCTCTTCTTTAATCCATTCTCTGTGAGTGCAGATACTTTCACATGATAATTATTTAAACGTAATTATGATAAGTTGTGATTTGGACTGTATGAATATGCCTGTTGAGTCATATGCTATTAGCCAGTTCTGTTATCATCTATTTTGTTATTATATGCCAGTTTGTTACCATATGTAATTAGATTCATTTTATGATGTTAATTCCTATGTCTAATTACATATGCTTGATTAGAATCATTCTATGTAAGTTATGATCTATGCAAGTTTATATGCAAGTTATGATTTATGCAAGTTTATATGCAAGTTATGTTATATGCAAGTTTATATGCAAGTTATGATCTACGCAAGTTTATATGCAAGTTATGTTCTATGCAAATTTATATGCAAGTTATGCTCTATGCAAGTTTATATGCAAGTTATGATTTATGCATGTTTATAATGCAACTTTATATGCAATTTATGATTTATGCAAGTTTATATGCAAGTTATGTTCTATGCATGTTTATATGCAAGTTATGATCTACACAAGTTTATATGCAAGTTATGTTCTATGCAAGTTTATATGCAAGTTATGATCTATGCAAGTTTATATGCAAGTTATGATCTATGCAAGTTTATATGCAAGTTATGATTTATGCAAGTTATGTTCTATGCAAGTTTATATGCAAGTTATGATCTACGCAAGTTTATATGCAAGTTATATTCATCTATGTAAGTTATGCAAGTTTACATGCAAGTTATGTTCATCTATGCAAGTTATGCAAGTTTATATTCATATGTTTAGATCCATACCAGTTCATATGTTCAGATCTATATGTTTATATCCATACCAGTTCATATGTTTAAATCTATATGTTCATATGTTTAGATCCATGCCAGTTCATATGTTTAGATTTGTGCAAGTTTATGTATATATGTTTAGATCTATGCTAGTTTGCATTCCATATGTTGATTGGATCTATCTTATATGCTAGTTCACGTTTATATTCTTAACTAGATTTATGTTGTTCTATGCCAAGTTTATTTTACCAATACTTATTTAGATCTATATTGTTTTATTCCAGCTATGATGTCATGTGTTTCTTCCGTTTTTTCTTTTTATGAGTTAGGCTAGTTGCGAGCCTAGCGTATTACATGAATTATACGTACGAACGATGTGGGAACGTTGGGGGAAAGTTTGGGTAAAAGTTGAATATTATGTAATTGGCATAAATTGGGTTGTAATCATATAATTAACTTGAATTGACTACACTTGTGTATAATTGACATATAAACTTGGACATGAATGGTAAATATGTAAATTGGTTAAAAGATGAACATGCCTAACCCGAGGTTAGATTGAGTTGCGGTGTAAGACTACCTGGAACCACCCGTCACATCCAGCAACCGCAACAACAGGTCGAATGTGAGAGGTTAGTGCACCAAACCCAAAATCCGAGGTTAGAATGAGTTTGCGGTAGAAGTCTACCCGGAACCGCCCGACACATCCAACAACTGCAAACAACAGTTCTAATGTGAGAGGTTGGTGCATTAATAAATCAATTAATGCCAATGAACAGACATGCTAAGAACGGTAAGGTTAAGTAACATATGAATAGGCGACACTTAACCAATACAACATGTTAATTAAACAAATGGGTGGGGTTAGGTTAAAATGAGAACACTTAACCATTATAACATGTTGGTTAGGAAACCCTAGTAACGGGGACCCATTTCAGCAGTAACCCACATAGATGTATCACGGTACCCTGAACTAGGCAGGGTGGGGCACGATTACTGGGCTGATTATAAGCGGTCAAAATAGCGGCAGGTGGTGCGTCAATGTAGGTTCCAACAGAGTACGGGCGTGCACGTGCTCTGAAGTGGAAAAATAAGGCACTGGGCATCAGTAGTTATACACTGTGCATCTTGAATTGTGTCGGGTTGCCATCATAGGGATTGATACACCCCATGGTGGGACCATCACAGGTATCTACAAACAAGCGGGGCCGAATGACACAAGTAATAAATACACACGAGTTAGGGAGTCGATCGAATGGGGAGGGTAGTGGGTACAACTAATGGAGATAGGGGCAGGCAACACCTTGCATAGCAGCTAGGGGTACACGAAGCTACCATTATCATTATCATTATGGTTAGTAAGAGGGATCAACTTTCATAGTAAATAGGGTTGGTGTAGTGTAGTAATTATCCTATAGTGATTAGAAGCGCAATCAACGTTTACCTTGTTCATCTTGCTTACCTTGTCATATATGATTATGTTACAGTCGTTTCTTACTTTCCAGTTTATGTTCTTATCTTGTTACTTTAATGATTATATTGCTGAAGTCACTGGACTCGCCAGACTTTTTTTCTGACCTCGTTTGTTTCTCCTCTTTTCTTTTCTCCCCCCCCCAGGTTCTCAGGGTGGGACTAGTGGAGCTTGACTTGGATCTTTTTCCCTCTCTCTTTGGAAGTGCTTGGAAGTGATGAAAGTAATGTTCAGCTTATCTCTTTTCATGGCTATTTGTATTGGGGTTATGCTTTTGTTTAATGTACTCAGAAAATAATTTGTCCAAGATGGATATTAGTGTACTCAGTGATTTTGATGATATAACCAAACTATGTTTTGCTTATCCGTTGCAATGAAGTTGTTTTAAATTTTGAAGTACTATTTTATATATATATATATATATATGTCTTGTGATTTCTGTTCTATACACTTATAATGATCCATGAAAGTTAATGCATTCCCTTTCTGAGTGACATTAATGGATGTGGGGTGTTACACGTGGTATCAGACCTGAAGATTACCAGAACAGATAAAAGATTTTGAAAGCCATTTTCAAAAGCATTTTTTTTAAGAAGTATTTTCAAAAACATGTTTTAAAGAAGGTGTTTTCAAGGGAAAAGTTTATTATGAAAAACATAATCCCTAAGAGCCATATATCTTTCTTCCGATTCTCCGTTTTGAATCTCTCCCTTTTTCCTTTCTGAATCTCTTCCTCCGCATTTAGATGCTTTTCCTAAGATTTGTAAGGACTTCCGTGCGATGGGCGGAAAACCACTTCATGGGGCTGAGACGTTTGTCGAAGCTAGAAATTGGCTCAAGGAAGTGGAGGACTTGTTTGGTATCTTTGAGATAGATGATGGAAGGAAGGTTCAACTAGCTGCTTGGTTAATGAAGGATGAAGCTCCATCTTGGTGGGAGGTCACGAATGGAGAACGTGCAGTGGAGGCATGGATAGGACATAGGATAAGAAAGTGGATCCAAAGAAGGCACAATAACAACAAAAGAAAGGCGGAAAGGATAAAAAGGGCCAAGAAAAAAGGAAGTACCACAATTGTGAAATACCTGGCCACTTAAAGAAAGACGTTAGAAAGAAGAAGAAGACTGGCTGTTACCATTACGCTGAGGCAGGACATATGATTTAAGATTGCCCAAGGAGGCAAGGGCAAGGGTAAGGACAGAGGGCAGGATCTTCTGGAGGGCACGTTGTGTTCTCGTGATCAGTATATCGGAAAGAGATAGGAAGTTTCGGTTGAAGATTTGATTTCTTTTTCCTAGGACTCTTTTCGACTCTTGCGCTTCACATTCGTTTATATCTGCTTCGTTGGTTGAAACACTGCACCTAAAATACTGGTCTAATTATGGATCCCATTGTAGTCTCAAATCCAATTGGTGGTTCAGCTCATTTATCTATGCTTTGTCACGATTTGAGAGTGTCTATCTTGGGCGTTGGGTTTGAATGCAACGCCTACATTCTTGGTTTCATGGGTTATGGCTTGATTCTGGGGATGGATTGGATAACCACGTATGGTGTCATCCTAGACTGTGGAAAGAGGGTAGTTAGACTGTTGGCTCGTTGGGGAAAGACCCTTGATATTTCTTGTGACCCTAGAGGTTCGGTGATGTTTAGCTACCTAGAATCACTTGACGCATCCATCGATGATTTGAAATCTGTTCATGTAGTCCGATGACACCTTAGATGAGGTTCGGGGTTTACCCGAGGCGCGAGATAGACTTCCGTATATACTTAGTAGATAATGCAAAGCCAGTTGCATTGCCAGTGCGCCACATAGCTCCCAGAGAGAGGAGGGAACTCATTAAGCAAGTAGGGGAGCTACTTGAGAAAGGGTTCATAAGAAGAGGTATTTCGGAATGGGGTGCTCCAGTTGTTATTGCTACAAAGGAGGACGGTTTACTTAGATTATGTGTGGACTATAGGGAGCTAAATAAACTCACAAAGAAAAATAGGCACCCATTACCGAGGATAGATGATTTGTTCGATCAATTGGTTGGCGCTTCGGTTTTCTCGCAGTTGGACTTAGCTACAGGATTTCATCAGCTGAGGGTAGCTGAGGAGAGTATAGATAAGACTACTTTTAGAACTCCCGATGGTTTCTTCGAGTGGCTCGTCATGCCTTTTGGTTTGACGAATACACCCGCATATTTCGTAGACTTGATGAGTAGGGTGTTTAGGGAGTTTCTAAACAAGTTCGTAGTAGTCTTTGTGGAATACATTTTGATATTCTCTAGAAGGGAGGAAGAACATGCCCTCTTAGGGAAGTCTTAGATACTCTTCGAGCACATCAACTCAAGGCTAAGTTCTCCAAATGCCATTTTTGGAGGAAGGAAGTGAGGTTCTTAGGACACGTGGTCTCTAAGGAAGGGATAGCAGTGGATCTCGCGAAGGTATTGGCAATCCAAGATTGGAAGGTTCCTAGAAACGCAATGGAAGTAAGAAGTTTTCTAGGGTTGGCGTGCTATTATAGGAAGTTCATTAAAGACTTTGCATTTCACGAGACGAGAGCTTGAGAAAAACAATTCTTGAAGACGGCACAGGGCCGGAAAAAGTCATATGCTGATAAGAGAAGGACCAATCTTGAGTTCGGTGTTGGGGACATGGTTTTTACTATCATCGTTGAGGAATGTTGTTCGTTTTAAATCTGTAGGGAAGTTGGCACCGAGGTTCGTAGGGTCATTCCCCATTACAGAGAGGATTGGACAGATGGCGTACAGAGTGAAGTTGCCAGAGAAGCTTAGTGGTGTTCATGACGTATTTCACGTGTCGCATTTGCGGAAGTGTTTACATGATACCACGGAAGTAGTGGAGCCGAGCATGCTTAGGGAAGTGGAAGTGGAGCGAGATGCCATGATTAGACGAGCTCCTACATGCATCCTTGGATCGGAGGTCAAGAAGTTACGCAACCGAGAGGTCAAGTTGGTTGAAGTCCAATGGGGAGATGATCAAGGAGACATGACTTGGGAAACGGAAGACAAGATACGTGCGTTATACCCTTTCCTTTTTGAGGGTATGATCTTAACCTCTCCTTTTTCTACCGCTTTGTTTCTACTTGTTCTATCGTTTAGTATATCCTCTCGATTACATCTTCGATCTTTAGGTAGGAAAATCATATGGTTGTAAACATGTGTTTGAGACATGTAAGGTTTGGTGGATGCAAGTGGTTGCTCGTGGATGCATTTACACACACATTAGGCACTAGATTGTCTCAATCACTTTCATATTGCATATGAATGAGTGTGCATATTTAAATTAATGGATGTATATTGAATGCGTTATCATATGGAGGTTGCATTTGAATGAATGGTTGTGCACTCATACAAAAATGATATGTATCATTAGGATTCCTTTGCATACATGTTGGACTCATGGCACTAACATAATTTTCATTGAGGAGGTCAACTAAATCGGTAGACCGCCTGCTATTTGCATTAGATAAGGAACATATACACACACCTTTGCATATGTTCATATAGCATTAAAAATCTTTTTAAGGACAATGGATGTTTTTGGATGATGGATGGTAGGATATATTCTTCTTAACTTGAAGATTTCGGGGACGAAATCCTTTGAGTAGGGGAGAATGTAACACCCCCCATTTTTAATGAAATTAAAAATGTGGAAATATGTATATATATTATATACATAAATATATTTAAGAGAAAAATTAAATATTGCAACAAAACATGAAAAACGAGGAATGAGAAAAGAATAATGTTTAGCATTGTTCTAAGGTTTGTAAACAAAAGACTTAGTGGCTCATTTGGTTAGAGCACGTGACTTGTATACAAGAGGTTCTGAGTTCAATCCCCGCCAGCGCCATATTTTTTGTTTCAGGGGAATGGCTAAAAAGTGGGTTAGTGTGAACGCAGTTCAATAAAAAGTAAATAAATATAATATATATATATGTATATATGACATGTGGGTGTCAACACCCTTGCTGCTGCGCATCAAGTTGCACACATGGCGCATTTTTATTTATTGATGTCGATTTTTGGAGTTTTAGGGCTTATGTGGCTTTATTTGATTGGTCTGGTGACATGTCTTTTCATTCTGGATGGCTTAGATGAATCCTAGTCAGATCTAAGGGTTCTAATTAATCCTACATATCTATATAAGCACACATAAACCTAAACCCTAATGTAAACTAAATTCACTCATAAGCCGCCATGCTACTGCATCCTAAACTAACCTAGCCTCCACCATAACTAATCAAATTCAAGATGAAAGATAAAGATCAAAGCCTAAGAATTGTAAAAAGGAGAACGATTGTACAAACGCCCAATTCTCTTCTTTAATCTGTTCTCTGTGAGTGCAGTTACTTTCACAAGACAATTATTTAAACGTAATTATGATAAGTTGTGATCTGGACTGTATGAATATGCATGTTGAATCATATGCTATTAGCCAGTTCTGTTATCATCTATTTTGTTAATATATGCAGTTTGTTATCATATGTAATTAGATTCATTTTATGATGTTAATTCCTATGTCTAATTACATATTCTTGATTAGATTCATTCTATGTAAGTTATGATCTATGCAAGTTTATATGCAAGTTATGATTTATGCAAGTTTATATGCAAGTTATGTTCTATGCAAGTTTATATGCAAGTTATGATCTATGCAAGTTTATATGCAAGTTATGATTTATGCAACTTTATATGCAAGTTTATATGCAAGTTATGATCTATGCAAGTTTATATGCAAGTTATGATTTATGCAAGTTTATATGCAAGTTATGTTCTATGCAAGTTTATATGCAAGTTATGATCTACGCAAGTTTATATGCAAGTTATGTTCTATGCAAGTTTATATGCAAGTTATGATCTATGCAAGTTATGATCTACGCAAGTTTATATGAAAGTTATGTTCTATGCAAGTTTATATGCAAGTTATGATCTACGCAAGTTTATATGCAAGTTATGATCTATGCAAGTTTATATGCAAGTTATGTTCTATACAAGTTTATATGCAAGTTATGATCTATGCAAGTTTATATGCAAGTTATGATCTATGCAAGTTTATATGCAAGTTATGATTTATGCAAGTTTATATGCAAGTTATGTTCTATGCAAGTTTATATGCAAGTTATGATCTACGCAAGTTTATATGCAAGTTATGTTCATCTATGCAAGTTATGCAAGTTTATATGCAA